>QFEM01000220.1:32660-42715 GCA_003316205.1 Boletus bicolor
AAAAAAAAAAAAAAAAAAAAAGAGATTATAAAAATGTGAGATGGTAAAACGTTTGATGCCTCGGGTGCTAACTATATCATGGTTTAATATGTAGTAGAGTAGTAAAAAAAAGGGTGTCGATGGGATGCCAAGGATAGGGTAGGGGGTGAGCAAGACAACACAGGTAAGCGAAATCGATGGAATCTAAGGGCTCTGAGGGACGAGCGGCTATTAAATGTACGATGTGTGATAGACGCAGTCGCGATCGAGATGGACGAACAACCAAAAAAAAAAAAGGCGAGGGGGAGAAGTGGAGATAAAATAAGACACACAAAAGAGAGAATCGAGAATGAAAGGACGAGTTCAACAAAACATACAGGGACAGAAAGGAGGGAAAGAAAAAACACATCGTGATGTTGATTTCGTGGAGAGTGCGTAAAAATGTCAGTCGTAGCGCGAGGTTGATGAGGTGACGACGGTGTTTAAAGATGGGGTGTGGTGGTGGTGGGTTGTAGCGAAGGAAGGGAGACCACCCGTATCACGTATCACGGCATCATGAAATGCGTGCGATCACTCTTCTCCAGCTTCGTCGCCTGATCCCGCGTGCCCTTCTCTTGATGCAGAAGCACGGGAAGAAGAGGCGGATGTTGAAAGCCGCTGACTTCGCGAAGGAGGTATTATGTGATGAGGGAAGGGATCTGGCCGTACACCATGGTGTGGTTCTCCCGAAGACGGATAAAAGTGTCTACCGCGAGACAGGTCAGGGGACGCATTACGCATTACACGGTCGTGAGCTCCAACGGCGGAGAAGCTTGTCCTTGCCGACGACAGCGACGATCCCGACGGTTGCGACCAAGATGCAAACTCGGGGCGGGTGTATGGTACAAAGGTCTGAGGATCCCATTGTGGCTGTGGTTGTAGCGCAAAGGGGGGTGGGATGCTCCGATGTACGGGGCTGCTTGGTTCGATGGCAGGACGAGCGGAAGGATCATGGCGTTGAACGATATTCACAGAAGTGCGCGATGGAGGTTGTGGTGGGAAAGAGGACATTGCCGACACGTAAGGTTCAGTACTGGTGTGTGGCTCCAAGGCACTGAGGTTGATGGGAGGGAGTATCCTAGAAAGGTGGGGAGGGGTCTCAACCTGTGCCGCTTGGGCGGGTGGTGGCGCCAAACCGCGTGTACTTCCGCGAGAATCACGCCCGGAAATACCTTCAGACAACCGAGGAGGAAGAGGGTACTGAGAGCTTCCTAGTGGGATTTCGGGACTTGTAGGGGCTCGTCGTGGTGGCTCCCACTCCTCGGCGGAAGGGGGTTCATGTTGATGAGACGAGGACGACCAGCCGGGCATGCCTGGTCCTAATAGGGTAGGGTTAGAATCAGGTGATTTCCCGGATTCATGCACGCGGGCGCTGCTGGGGCCCGAAGGCGACACTTCAGAGGCAGGACCAGCAGTCGACGGGGAGGGATACGAGGAAGAGGAAGGACCAGCGGGGGTCATGATAGGGAAGGGACCAAACTGAGGCGGACGCGTCAAGGGAGCAGATTCACTTTGGGGGCGTCTCGCCTTTTGCCGCTGATTCTGAAGGGCAGGATTAGCAACGCACCACGGTAATCGAGGTCGAAGTGAAAGAGAGCAAAAAAAAACACTAACTTGGAACCAGATCTACATGAGACTCGTCAGAGTGGTGTGGGTAGATCGATCAATGATCTGACACACCTGTACTTTACGCGCACTCAAGCCTATTTGACGTCCGACATCTTCTCGCATGGCAGTTGTGGGGAATCGGGACTAGGGACGGGAAGGTATGAGTAGGAGAGCACTAGAGGGGAAGGAACAGAAAAAATGGTAAAGGAAGCGACGGTACCTTTGCTAGAAGAGCATGGAGGACGGCAGATTGGTGAGGCGTCGTAAGCGTCCGAGTGCGCTTCTTTTTTGGGGGGGCAGTGACTTGCGGGGCAGAGCGCTCGGAGTGTTGACTACGTTCAGCCTCGGTCTCATTATCTGCCATTCCACTCTGGGAGGAGGAGTCGGAACTGGAAGAGGCTCGTTCAGCAGCCATATCCGCGGGTGGAGACCTTCGTCGTCTTTTAGTTGGGCGCCAGGTGCTTACGTCTTCCTCTGGAGGCGAATGATGGATGGATGGACCCTGTGCCGAGTTATGCGAGGACGTGAGATCTGCGGTAAGGCGTGGTGCAGTAGTAGACTGATGATGAGGGAGTCGAGAGTCGTATTCGGGGTGTCGTGAAGGAGCCTGGTAGTTCGGAGAGGTCTTTGATGTGATATTAGCGGTCGGAGTAGTAGACATTCAGGAGATAAAATGGGGTAAACGAATAAACAAATAATGAACGAAAAGCGGGTGTACCAAACGACGGTGGTTCAGAAGATCATCTGCAGCCTTGGGGAGGAAAAGGAAGAGGAGGTGAGGGTGGAAGGAGCGAAACGATGGTGACCTGTGTACAAAATAAGCTTGTGGGCACGGTCATCGAACTGATAATAACCTGCGCGGTAGAACTTTTTCCTGGGATATCTCTAGTATACCCCGCTCGCGACCGGATGTGAACGAGCCGAGAAGGACGACGACGACGGCAGCGACGATATGACCCATTTGACAGGCCTGTCAATTCAGTCATTAAAGCCACGCTTCCGTCGACCCTTTTGTCATTGTTTATGAAAATTCACGTTTTATTCGTGTGATCAATGTTGCCACACGACACACAAAGTGCTTGAAATCTCCATCGAAATTAGCCGACATGACTCCGTATAATATTCAACCACGATAGGACCCAGGATATAGAATGGCCCAAGGTACAATACCACACCGTTCAGCTACTAAGCCATCCCACCGCATCTGTAAGCAGATCACCATGACAGTCAGCAGTACTTGGCCCCATGTGAACGACCCTCTAATTATGGGCGATGACCATCGAAAGCTGTAAATTCGCCTACTTCCGTCATTTATTAAACGCATCCGTGACAGCGCATAATGACAGTCGTCAACTTGAAGACGGAAATGGATCAAAGGCAAGTTCCACCGAGGAAATCCAAAATTCCCAGCTCGACTACTGACTACGTGTGGCGTCGTCGTTACACGCAAAGTAGGTTCTTGTCGAGGCGCAACGGCGCTACACCTGTCCCGAACTCGTCGCGAAAGAATGAAGGATTGGGCACGTGTCAGCCACACAGGGTGAATAACATATGACATGTACAGCACGATCTCAGTTCATGCTCCGTCGGTGATGATCGATCGCTGGCCAAACTTCAGGCCTAAACTTTGTCGCCATCGCGGCGGGAGCGCCTCGGTGATAGAGGACGAGTACGTATTTATTCAGCGGCTGGCTGACGCAGCGACTCATTGGTGTCGTTGCATCCCGGCACCGTACAGAGTTCGAGGGCACCGAGCGTCACTGAAATGCGTAACTTGCTGTGTTCAATTCAATATGATGCATGATCATTGACAGTGACAGGCAGTGCACATGAAAACCCTGCATTTCACATTCAATTTACGCGGCTAGTACATGTCTCGGGCGGAGCAACTTCCGAGGGGGGTTATGGCCACTTGCAGGCAATCCCCAATGGATATGGTTGGTGCCTGTGCTGTTTCGCCTAGCGATGTTGGACCGGATCGCGAAAAAATAGCGAAATAGACCTGGGATTCGATGGTGGGTTGTGAATCAGACTACAATGTGATGCGCAACGTGCCAGTGTGCCACAGGTTCAGACAGTCCTTAGCGACGGCTCTCTTGGAGTCGACCCACGAGGTGTTCAAGACTTGTCAGCGTGTATATGTGTTCTCCTGCAAAGACGAGGTGCAGGTCGATCCGAAATGACCTGCAGGGTCGGATAATTTAGTTTTGATCAGACACGGCAGGTCCCGCATGTGGCTGTGCTGTCTCGTTATGAATGAATATTGTGGTCGTGTTGACCTCGTCGCACTACCATGTCGTACTTCCTCCCTCACCTGCCCTCTGGTTGGCACGTCGACGAAGCTATCAAATCAGAAGAGGATCGTGTCGTCGTTATTCGCTTCGGACATGACTGGGATGCACAGTGTATGACGATGGACGAGACGCTGTACTCGGTCGCCGAGAAGGTGCAAAACTTTGCCGTCATTTACTTGGTGGATATCACCGCGGTGCCGGATTTCAACAAGGTGTGTTGCTGTCTGATGCATCTCTAGATCGGCTTCTGTGGCGTATGATCTGAACTGCCCGAATCCAGATGTACGAATTGTACGACCCGTGTACGGTCATGTTCTTTTATCGGTGGGTGTCTGGCCATGTTCCGATCTGTCACCATTCGTTCATCTTTTTTGCTCATAGGAACAAACATATCATGATTGATCTGGGCACCGGTAACAATAACAAGATGTGCGTATGCTGTTCCCTCTTTTCGTTTCAGTGTCTCACACAGATCATCGGATCTCTAGAAATTGGGCCATGGATAACAAGCAAGAGGTCAGCATGTACCATCTTCTGCTTGGATTCATCTATTCACTTTCTGGCCATCACTAGCTTATCGATATCATCGAGACGGTCTACCGCGGGGCCTCGAAAGGACGTGGTCTCGTCGTCTCGCCCAAGGGTCGGTTTGCTTTCACTCTTTGGTACTTGTGCTTCTGACATGGTCCGACAGATTATTCGACTCGGTACAGGTATTAGCCTATATGCATCCCTCGAATTCTTCTGCATGGTTCTACTCTCGCCTGTTGTAAAATATTGAATGTGTACTGTTTTCATCGAAACCACAGACCGGCATTCTCCAACACTCACAACTGTTGTCGTCTACGCTAGTCTAGTGCCGTCTTCGCCAGCGCATTTCATGTTTTCTGTCGCACCGAGCGCCGTGACGTCGTTGCAACCACTTTGCGAAGTTGCAGCGATCCCCGATCCGGAATTCGACACGCCCCTAAGTACAGAAAGGGTCATAATGCACAGCGTCGAGAGCGACAGAATTTGATGCACTATTAGAGTGTGCTTGCGTGCAATTCCCCGATGGTATACATTACGAGCTAACATGCATTATGTATACCCTTTTGCGACTTCTGTCTGTGCTACATCCACGATCTAAAAGTGTCCTCATCCTTCCTGGATGCAATTTCATACAAGGACATCAGATACAAGGTTTGCCATTGGCCATCGATGTGCAGGGAATCTGTCTCAGATTGAGAAAGTACACACTACTATGTTTCGGGTATTACTCGAACGTTTTCGAGTTGCATTCTCGCTCTGATCACGGACACACCCGATACAAGACAAAAGGTACGCCTATATTTGAATAAGATTATGGTTAATAATGCCAGGTGAAATTCGAGCTCCCTAGCCTAGCCTAGCACGAAGACATGCCTATCGATTATTCTAGGTTGTGTGTGGGGTAACGCTAGTGGTATGCTGGAAGACATCCAGCGCAGACACTTGCGGGGTAAGTCGTGCAGTCAATCTTTGCCGAGTCGCTGAAACACGCACGCGAGGGTTCGGCTACTCAGAGTCTTGTCGATGAGGCCCCGCGCCGGGGGCGTCATCCATCCAACTATTTCTAGATCGACACAGAGAACAAACGGTACGACAGGCCGTGACAAGATACGCTTATCGACCTCGCTCTCTTGCTCGCCCACATGCCCGACGATTTCGTACCTCAGCGTGGACAAGGTAGGACATCCCTGCCCAAGGGGCACCGCCCTCGTTGCCGTGATCACCTCTGTTTGTAGCTTTGGATTTTGGCTCTTTCGTTACGATCAAGGAGTCATGTCTGGTGTTGTAGTATCTCGGCCGTGGCTCACACAGATGGGCAATCCGAGTACCATTATGATTGGTACAATCACCTCTTTTTATGACATTGGTGCCGTCGTTGGCGCCATCGTGGCTGCAAACAACTCTGAGCGTCTGAGTCGAAAACGGACACTTTTTCTTGGGGGAAATTATCCTCATCATAGGCTCTGTGCTTATGGGCTCTTCATTCGAACGGATCCACATGACGGTGGTGCATGTCATCGCTGGTATTGGGTAAAGGCATCTTTTACATTCTGAGAGGGTCGACTCAATATAAAGACATTCTCCAGAGATTGGTTACATCACATCGGGCAAGTTTCATCCTAGGTTTCGCGTCTAGCCCTGGCCACTCACCATATCTATCTTACCGGTGACCCCAGTCTATCAGAGCGAGATAATGTTGCCAGAGCACCGTGGTTGGTTGGTTTGCTGCCAACTGACGAGCATGCTCGGCGGGCTCTTGCTTGCATATTGGATGAACTATGGGTTCTATACTGAGTAGCTGCGTTTCCCCCTTCTTTTCCAGTGTGTCTTCGCCATCTACATGATCGCCGTTACGCTCTGGCTCCCGGAAACGCCACGTTCGCTCATGCAGCACTACTGCACGCCCGATCGGGGAACCACGGTCCTTGCAAAGCTGCGCGGCGTTTCGTCCGATCATCCTATGGCTCAGCACGAGCGCGCAGGAATCCTGAACACAATTGGGAAAACAAGCGTTTCTATTCTTGCTCTCGGCATCCAGTTCATGCAACAAGTGACAGGTACGCCTCTGGTACAGTATGCAATCGCGCGGTGTTCGTAGTCATCCCCTTAGGCATCAACATCGTCACATCGTCACGTACTATGCGCCAACGCTGTTCCAACAAAGCCTAGGCATGACCCAGGAACGGTCTCTTTTCGTCGGCTGTTTCCTCCAAGTGTGGTATATTAGTGGTACGCCATCGATCGTGTCGGACGTCGCAAACTCTAGATCTAGATGGCATACAGGACAGTGTCTCTGTCCTCGTATTAGAAGCTATCTGCGTCAAGCTGAACACACCTCGGACTAGCATTGGCGCTGTCTTCCTGGTCTTTACCTACGAAGCGTGCTTTACATGAGGTCGGTCAT
This sequence comes from Boletus bicolor, assembly GCA_003316205.1. Lineage (NCBI taxonomy): Eukaryota > Fungi > Basidiomycota > Agaricomycetes > Boletales > Boletaceae > Boletus > Boletus bicolor. Next base: position 39,516 of record QFEM01000220.1, read on the forward strand.
GATACTTTTTTTCGTGTGTCTATTTGCGACACGTTCGCGAAGGTTGGATGGCAGATTTACCCCCCCGAGATCCTCCTTCTCAAGCTTCGTGCAAAGGATGTCGCACTTGCAGCCGCCGCTGATTTCCTAGGAAACTTTGTAGTTCGTTTTCCTAATCCCCCTTTTCTTTAAAAAGGGCAGGAGATGGTACTGATTCAAGTCCATGGATTGCAGATCGTCCAGATCACACCCGCCCGCGTTACGCAACATTGGATACAAAGACGTGTATCGTCTTCGCGGCGTTCAACTTCGTCAAATGCATACATCGTCTGGGCGTTCTATCCAGAGGCTTACGCTCGAATCGGTCGACGACTTGTTCCGCCGAGATGACAAACCCGCCGCAAGTTTGGGTTGCAATGGTCGATCGTCGGGAAGGCGGCAGACACTGTAGAGAGGGTTAAGAGGGACCGTGCTGCTGGTGTCGGGGGTGCGGCACAGTCGGGTATGGCCCGGGCAATAGCATGGAAGTGCAAATTGAGCCGAAGAGTCGATAAGTCTGCAGGAATAAAACTTGCAGCGGATTGCGAAATGATTCAGATTCGAATTAACGACCCAAGAAAGTACCACCAACAAGCCTGCGGGGTCCGAGTCAGATCTCAACCAGTACTGACAAGTGCAACCCTGTTTCATGCTACGATGAGCAACAGGCAACTGCCGACCAAGAACAATGACCCTGTTGTTAATCCACCGCGATCAGCAAATCACTGATTTAGGAACAGTGACCACAGCCACCCGTCACCCTCAAACTCCTAAATGTACCAAACCTCTGGGTCCAGTAAACTACTATGGCGACGATGGCATCGCTACATCCGAACCTCTGCCGGCGCTTGACTTTCCCCGGATCCAAGGAACTGGGATTGAGTGAGAAGCCTGACTGCTACAGCGCCTACAACATGATACTGCAAGCAGAACGGCTTGCCGTCCAGTAGCAGGCCGAGGAGAGTATCATTTCGGCCAGAGTCGCTGGATACCTTCTCCTCGAGTTCCACGCTCAATCTGATATCATGAGCGATCAACCCTGCTTATCGCTCGTTTGTTGGGTCACATCGCCCCCTCCTCACAGCGCGCTGGTGGCAATGAACGCAATGTCATCTTTGGTGTTGGCAAACTTTTCCGGGACAAATTCATCCGCTTGTGTGCGTTCAAGTAGTTTTCGTCCCAACTCGACTTACAGTTGCTTTCAAGTTCGAACGTCCGGCGTCCAGTACCCACCACCCTCCGAGTCCTTCAAGCACCCTTCGCGTTCTTCCCTTGACTCGTTGGAGGATTTGAACAAAAATTCAATGGAGCCCACTGCTGAATATTATAGGACTTACAGGAGGAGGGAACGCGTAATTCGCACAACCATTGTCTGCATTGTTCCTCGTGTTCAATCAGGCACTGGCTCGTGATGGCTACCGGTGCATGGTCACCGGTATGTTCGATAGCGATTCGCTCCTTCATCGTACGGAGCTGCGGGCCATGGCAACACGCGACCACGTCCATGAGGCTACCGTTCAGAAATGTCATATCTTAAACGAGTCAACGATGCAACTGCGCGGTGGTGAATAAGGTGCGGTTCCATCAGTATTACAGTGCCCTTCATTATGCTCACCCGTTATATAGACGCATCATGTTGCTGGCGCTGCCATGCTGGAGCTGTTTGGATTCTCAAAATTCGCCGAGGCTTTGAAACGACCAGGAGGTGTTCACCAGGTCTGGAATCTACTGTCGTTAGACCGATCTCCACTATGAATTCGACCGCTTGAATCTGTGGTTCGAAAGTACTCACCAGGTGTGCTACTCAGGGATTTGTCGGTCACCTGCAGGGATGATCTCGGGTTAGCAGCAAATTCCAGCATTGAACATGTGTGCGCTGACCGGGACTCAAAATCCTTGCGGTGACTAGTCCTATGACAGCTGGGCCCGTCGAACGATGTGTATTATGGGCACCACCCGACCTGGAGTAACTAGTACTGCGCGGTATCCGTACAGTATCGCGATGACTTATATACTTCATGTTGATCCACATGATCGGAAGTGTGGGCAGGCCCAGGCTACCCTTCCAGACTCGCTGCATCGTTCAAGTCTACTAATTGCAGCGAACAATAACTGCCGATGTTCGGACACTTTCTTATCTCAATATCGAAGGACAATAATGGCAGTTGGGCGGTGGCAAATGCTGTGGATTGATCGATGTCCGAGTCTAGAGTCGATTGTGGATGTTCCACAGTTGGCGATATAAAAGCCGCTCGTCAAATGGCTTGGTGGTAGCTCCAACAACTCGACAACATGTCCCTCTCAGAGAGACGCACGAATCTCTTCGATGATACCACCCATCACGAACTCGATGAGGAGATTCTGAAAGCCCTCACTGAAGATGGTTTGGACCCTGACACCTCCGATCTCAGTTCCAGGCACGAACAGTCCACCCTGCTTTACGCTATCATTGAACACTCGAAGGGTGAATTAGACAAAAAGTACCTTCAAGATTACAGACAGACAAAAAAATTAATCAACACCCACGGAGAGTTACGAGATATGCTCGTTTCTGCTTGGAAGAGCAAATCGTTCCGCGAGATTCGAAGCCTCTGTGAGTATCGATGATCGATCTCAACGGTCTACTAACGGCGTGTCGGTCATTCCGCCAGCCATTCTCAAGGCACCAGAATCGGTGGCGGAACCACGAAAACCCTCAACAGTCGGGGTTCGTCAGGGTTAGTGTTCGCCATCTTACTCCCTGTCCAGAACCACACACTGACCTCCTTCGTTAGATTTACGTCAAAACTTGTCAGAGTCCTTCGAAGCAAAGTACCGTGGCGCAGCCGTTGACGGCTTCTACGAGTATTTATCCCAGAATGAGAGGCTATTTAAGACTACGACAAGTCCCCGGTACTACGCCAAGTTCTGCTCTGTCGTCCAGAGTTCAGGAACCGGCAAATCAAGGGTACTAACTGAGGTAAACGAGTCTCATGATCTCACACGCACCCAAGTCCGTGGCAGCTGACATCGATCTCAGTTGTACAAGAAGGGTGTCATAGTGATCTACATGAACTTGCGCGGCAAGAAGGACCGATATAGTTTCCCTGCGCGTGATCCGATCCCATCACAAATACTGACCGAATTCCCCGATACTGAGGAAGAGTACCAGACTAAATGCTACGCCTTCTTCATCGCTGTTT
>QFEM01000234.1:0-13898 GCA_003316205.1 Boletus bicolor
AGTAAGCGATGTGGTAATGTCGTACAGGGAAGAAATGTGATGCTCCGGAGTTGATAGTCCATAACTCCAGAGTGATAACGGATATCCACTACTACTCCGGAGCTCCTGCGCTCCGGAGTTCCGAATCTCCCCTCGGAGTTAGTGGTATTTTGTCAATGCTGTTGTTGAGCATTTCAAAAGTTGTCATGATGGTGCACTCATATTCACTCAGTCAACACTGTCCTGAAAGGTTTGTGATTGCAAGAAGCTTGAAGCCTGTATCAACGAGTTCCCAAATGCACTTTCGTCAAAGCGGCCTCAGGTTGTAACTCGGCCTGACATTGATTGAGCCTTGTTTCTCTGGATTAAGCTTATGGAGGTAAAAAAGGAGTCTGTCAACAGTGCAATGCTTGTTGCCAAGTGTGCTAAATTCGAGGAGAAGTTTCATGTTCCTGAGAAAGAAAATCTAAAAGGAGATCGATGAATTGATAGCTTCAAGAGAGCCTACCAGATTTGAGAGTTCTGTCATCATGGAGAGGCAGCGTCTGTTATAACTCCTCACTCTTTCCTCTCATTTTCTGCATCACGTGACCACTTACATTCTTTTATCGGGTGATCCTACTTTCCTATCATGTGACATTCCGCTCTTCCCAGTCACATGATACTCACCTGATCTTCTTACCCCCTTTCCTTATCTCCATAGACCATGATGTCATTGGTCCAGACCCTGCCTTTACCCTATACCCTGTACTTCTATTTCCCATATACTAGTAGATCCTATATATACGACCCTTGGACACTAGAATCGCTAGTTCAATTCTAGTCGTCTTTGGGACCTACTCTGCGGACTACCTCCCTGGTTAGACTCCACTGGTGTCAACTCATCTCACTTCCATTGTTTTATCTGTTGGAGTTATCTCCCATCGTTGGGTTGTCAAATCCCAGTATGGACTAAGCAAGAGGTTCCCTCAGACTGCTGCCTTTCCACCCACTGTCTCAATCTCAGTGAGTACTCTTTCTCTTCCTTTGTTACTCCATTGCCTCCCCCCTTCAGTATTCCCTCGGTTCAGGCTTAGTTCGTAACAGTGTCAGTTGACATTGCCATGGTGGAGGCTGAGCGGACTCATCTCAAGTCTGTCCTAGCCAAATACCATCCTAAGGACTGCCTCAACTTCAATGAGACCAGTTTCTTTACCTTGTGGGTGTTTTTGATTGATAAGACTGGTTTTGTTGACTTGATGTTGACAGTGCGCCACCTGACCGAGGACTTGCGACACAGCAAATGAGTGGGAAAAAGTGAGACAAGTTTCAAATCACTGTTGGACTGGCTTGCAATTCCAACGGAAGTGAAAAGCTACCCATTCTATTTATTGGAAAGTATACCAAACCCTGATGCTTCAAGAATGCCTCACCACAATCTCTTGGACTCTATTATCAGAACAATAAGAGTGCCTGGATGATGGCTGTTGAACGTAGTAATACTTTATATATATAATAGTTCACACGCTCATTGTATTTAGATACAAACTCAGCTGTGCTGAGTTACAATTGATCTTAATCTTGAACCAGCACCCACTTTATTAAGCCAGGCACTCTAGGTATGTCATCCTGTGCATGGCTCTGCCATTACATGCCCCGCTTCAACAGGTTATGAGCCCTGCCTGTGCTATATGCATGGCGACCATGCCTTCTGTGTTGACACATTTTCACACTTGACTCAAATGCTTAAAATACTCTGTGCATTTTTACACCAAGTAGGTTCGAACATAGACATGTCTATGTGTTTTTACACTGGACTGCCTCTGATGTGCTTTCTGCACTCTTAGGTGTAAAAATGTCACCTGGATATTCTAGGAAGAGACTATGTCACTTCGGTGACAGGGCTCTGAAAGCGTTCAGGAATGAGCGATTTATTTCGCCCCTATTTTCTTATTGATTATGGTACAGTACTGACATCTTTGCATCCCTAGATCTCTACCTGAAACATGTCCAACACTTTCAAAGACCTCCCTTGTCTCAATGGCACTAACTACCAATGCTGGCACGTTGACATGGATGCCTTTCTTCGCTCTCAAGGAGTCTGGGCAGTCTTCCATACTGATTTCCCTGATCATGTATGGGACAAGGCCGGCAAGAATATTGTCACTGCCAACTCCACTGCTATCGAGGCGTGGAATGACAAGGACAATAAGGCCATGGGCTTTATTTGTCTTAAACTGGAGCACCATATAGCCTCCAAGTATCTGAGTAGCCTAAACTCCAGACAACTCTATGATTGCCTCGAAACCGATTTCACTACTCCGTCCATCACCTCCACCTTCGCCAAATTTTGCACCCTTCTCAACCTCACCATCCCAGAGAACTCACACCCTGCTCCTGCTTTCTCCAAGATCTGTGTCCAGTTTGCGTGACTTGATAAGTTAAAGTATTCCATCAACCAGAAGATTCAAATGATGCTGGTCCTCTCAAAGATTCTGCATTATGCGGATATACTCTTCATGATGATGAATCAGGCATCCTTAGGAGATGCCTCAGCCAGTAAAGGAAAAGGCAAGGAGATCGAGACTACCTCGGTAATGGAGCTTGAAAAGCTTGTTGTTGCTGCTTGGCAGCAACATTCCTCTCAACGTGGACAGCCTGCCGCTGGCGTGCAAGTGCACAAGGTTTCCACTGTAAAGCAGAAAGGGGGAGATCCCCAATTTTCACAGCAGTAGTAGGGCGGCTCGCAACAACAACAGTCACAAGGTCAAGGGAACGCCCAGCAGGGCAAGAACAAGAAGAAGCACAGTAAGCGCTCTCAGGCTGGTCAGGAGAAGCAGAAGCAATGCAAGGAAGCTTACCTTGCAGATGAATCCGCCACTGCCTCCTTTGCCTTCTCTGCCACCAATATCCTTTCCCCTGCCGGCGAACCCACCTTCTTTACCACCGTCGACCCTCGCCAACTCGCCCACACTCCTGGTGCGACGTCATACAGTCCTCCCACATTTCCGCACACACAGAACACGATATCTCTGGCGCATTGCTTAGGCATGACACCTATATGTGAAACAGTTCACACCCTGGACCTGGTGGCCAACTGCCATCTCCTTGCCCATGTACCCCGGCAGCCTACATCAGGACCTGCCATCACTACTTCCACAATCGACAATCCAATCGTTGGCACATTCATCACCCCTTCACAGGAACGTAGCATATCTCCTTTCTTCCATGATGACCTGGCTAGTCGTCTGGGAGCTTCCAACTACGGCAAATCAGGCTTCAAAAAGCTCAATCAATACATCACCCATCCATCCCTTGTTGGACCTAGCAAGATTCCTCTTGAGGAATGCCTCAAGGATCTCTCCACCAGTGCTCAGAAAACCTGGATGGAGATCGATGACGAAGACATGATTTCTCTCAGGGAAGAGTACTATGACAAGTACCTGGGAGATGTGGGAGACTTTGGCTTCTCTTTTGAACAATGGTTAGTCAATTCTCACCTAACCAACTCAGACACTGATGTGTGATTTTCTTTGCCACAGAAAAACATGTCATATACTTGTTCATCTGTAGTAGGTAGTGAACAAAAAATACTACCTTGTTACCCTTCCACACAGTGTGATGATTGCAATAAGTCCTCCAGCAAAGGCAAAGAGTGTGAACATGACCATTCCAGTCCACCTCTGGATACCTGGCTTATGCCAATCAGAAGTTGGCTTGAGTCGGCTAAAGTTGTGAAAATTGATTAATATTTATTTATCGGCATGAGGCCGGCTGCAGCAACTAACTGAGTTGACATTAGCTGAGTCGCACAAAAAGCCAGCAAAAGCCAAGCCAATCAGAGCCATGCTGAGTCGCAGCAACACTAGTCTGACCTGAGGTCTTTGTCAAAAAGATCGACCGCCGTATCAAAGAGTATGTAAGTTCAAGTATTCCATCGGTACACTACTAACATTTCACAGACTAAAAAAGGCCTATAATACAGAGAATGCGAGGCTTGGCAAAACTGGTGCTGGAATGACCTACGAGGAGTTACAGCGTGATCCCTCAAAGGTAAACTTGATAAGTAGGTTTTCAACATCATGTAGATTTAACCAGTACTAACACTCACCGATAGCCTCAATTGTTGACTCCTTTCCATGGTGGCCTGAACTTCATGGGTTCTGGAGGACGCACCCTGGATTTAATGTGAAACCATCGGTTGCAGATCCTGGCCAGGACCTCAAGGGAGAGGCACTTGCAATTTTCCAACTAGGAAATACTGGCAGCGGTGCCAGCTCCGCAAACGAGACAGAATTGGATGAATGCAGCACCAGTGATGCCATCTACTCATCAAGTGATGGCGTCACAAACCTGTTGTCATCCCTCCATCTGGACTCACCACCCGCACCCATCTTTGCACCGGATTCCACCACCATATCCACTGCTGCCATGGAACTCGAAGGTGACCTCTTTTCAAAATGGTTCAACATGGACATCGACGACGGTCCTGTGGCCCCCAGTCCCTTGCACACCTTTTTCCCTCCACCTTTCATATATCCACATGACTCCATTGGCACCATCTCCCCCACCAGCCTGCATGAGCCTGGAATCCCCCCCACCCACATTGACAAACCAGTGCTCTCCTCACAAGGCAACAACTCTCACATTCCAGTTCTTCCCCGCTCTCCGACACAGAGTGGGCGTGGCACAACACCATTCGTATTTTGCGGTGGTGCTCTGTGTATCATCCCCCCTCATCAACATTCGCAGTCCAAACCGATCACCATCAACTCTGATGGTGAACAAAATCAACTCACGCACTTTTCTTTGGATCACTGGGATGGTGAATTTGAAGCACACATGACGGACGACTTCAACTCCCCCCATTTTTCACCAACACTCTCTGGATCCTCCAACCAATGACCCTGCCGCATTGCATCAACACCTTCCACTTCCGCTGCCGATGCCATGGTTAGTAGTGGCTCACGCCAGTCCACCACAAAGCGGCCATGCACAACCGCTGCCACCGCCACTGCTTCTAACTTCATCACACAAGCTGATGAATTAATCAAGCGAGGTGCAACATTTGCAGATTGGCAACAAGAGGAAAAGGCCCGCTGCCACAAAGCCCACTGCCATGACAAGGTTGCAGAATGGGCACATGAAGAATGGATGGCTCAATTCAGTGCCAAGCAAACCCAGCATACACAAGAATTCGAAATGAAGATGGCTGAGCTCAAGCTCAAGCAACTGGAACATGAGTTGAAGTTGGCAAAGATACAGTCTGGTGCACCTTCAGGATCCTCATCGTAATTTGTTGTTGTTACTGACATTGTCTGCCATTATGAAGTACTTACATATAACAAACATATGTCATTGTACTATGTTGTTATGTTGTTTTATCATATGAGGATGTACATGTATTAGGCTATATGTTTTCTAACAATATATCCATGACATGTTTGCGAAAAGCCTGGCCTGTTGATGTAGCAAGATCATCATCTACCTCTGGTTCCCCATCCCCATTATCCTCTAAATCCACATCAGCATCTCCTTCAGCTGGATTCTCCTGCCTGAATTCAGCAAATGAACTATCCAACTCAAGCTCCTTTTCAATGTCAATAATCAAATTGTGTAAAATCAAGCAGCAACGAATCCATTCAATTGCATGATTGAGATTTCTTTGTGTTTGGATTCGAAAGCGTAAATCCACAAGTGATTGGAAATGACCTTTGAGTGAGCCATAGAAATGCTCAGTCTGAACACGTATCTGGAGCTATCAACATTAATTTAGAGAAAAGTATACAAAATTCCTACTGAGGATAAATGATAATTGAATTTTCGTTTATCAGAACCAAGGCTTCCCCCAACAGGTTTCTTGAATGGTGTAACACACCATGTTTGAGAGGGATAGGTTGAATCAGCCCAAAGCCACTCATTTGCAGCAAAGAATTGATGAGGATTATGAGCAACACGAGTATGTCCAAAAGCACTTGCATCATGGACACTTCCTGGAAGACCAATGGCATAGTCCACAATCTTCAGATTATGGGAGAGAATGACAATCTAGTAAAACATAACACGAGTAAATATTTATACCAGTGAAATAAATTCAAACCAGCCTGATTTGTTACAGAATAACATGATTTTCGATCAAAGAAGACCTCACCATAAAGTCCTGGCTTTTGAAAAAAGTTGAAGGTTGAACCATCAACATATAAGAAACCTTCTCTCTATTCTGGAATAGATCTGGCCTCAACCCAAGCTTTAGCCCTCTCCTTTTCTGCATAATCATCTTCACAATGAATAGGATCAAAGTGAATAGCCTGATCATGCAGATGTAGGAGTGAAAGCATAACACGCTTATAGCAGTTATGGATTGTACCAACGGCCACACCTGCCCATTCAGCCATATCTTGCAATGTTGCAGCATTGCCATAATGTCCTGCTCCATTCAAGAAAATTGCTAGCTGAAACCAAACAGGCAATTGCTGGTTGACTGGACAAGATTCTGGAAGAAACATGCCATCAGACTCATCAGAGTTGGAGTCTGGATTACTGGCAGTGGAAAAGATAGGGTGGTGATGAATCTTCTCAACAAGCTGAATAAAGACTTCATGGGATACTCGAAGCTTTCGACAGAAAAGCCATGGGCGATGAATTTTCCACTCCTTGAGAAGATGGATTTGAGGAGCATGGACAGTGGGAATATAAGAATGGAGAACACTGTAAGATTTCACCCCTATTCACAGGTCTTATCTGATATCATCTCGCTACCTTAGCTAAGTCACAGCAACCTTAGCTAACTCTTCACCGCCACAGTCTATTTATGGCCCCCTTTCTCCTCTCTTTTCCCCTTCTTCTCCTTCGCTTTTCGTTATCTTATCTTATCTCAGCTAGATCCGAATTCCTTCGCTATCTATCAGTGATAACTGATTACCTCATCTGGTATCACCTATTTTTGTTTCCCCTCTTGGACTATCATTACTGACCTCTCATTATGGTCTCTCCTAAATCCAGATCTCAGATCCAAAATCCAGATCTTGATTTGTTTCCCCCTTAACCCAGGCAGTTCCCTTTGCCCTTCTATTCAAGTACCATTTCACATGCATCAGTGATCCACCCCGATCGCATCTCTCATCTCTGTAAGATTTCGCCCCTATCTTCAGGTCTTATCCGTTATTCGACCGCTACCTTAGCTAAGTCATGGCACCCTTAGCTAACTCTTCACCGCCACAGCCTATTTATGGATACGTTTCCCTTCTTCAGTCTCTCGCCATTAGTCGTGTCCCTTCATCTTATCTTATCTCGGCTAGATCCGACTTCATCTTCATTCGTTTCCCTCTTGTTTCCCCTTGTCTTTCCCCTTGGACCGTCTATCGCTGACCTCTTTTTATGGTCATCTCCTAAATCCCGATCTCAGATCCCAGATCTCGATCTCGATTCGTTTCCCCCTTCATCCAGATCTCTTCCCCTTTGCCCTTCTATCTATGTACCGTTTCACATGCATCGGCGATCTACCCCGATTGCATCTTTCTTCTTTTGTTTCATCTTTATTTAGTCTCCCCTTCGCCCCGCGATCCAGAGCTATGACGTATTGATGACGTCACATTAGGTAATACTTCTAGCATGTTCTATGCCTGCCCTAGAGCGGCAGTGCACTAGTATATAAGCCAGTAGTTTACTTGTTGTAACCCAGTTTTGGAATTCTCTCTATCTATCTATCTATCTGTCTATCTCATCGTTTACCCTTGAACTCGTGGTTGGACCCACGCCTTGCTTGACTATAGTACTTGGCTTGTTCTGCCTTGTACTCATCTTGCTCCTTGTTTGTGTTGTTGCGCTTGATCATTAGGCATTCCGTCTAGTGGTTAGTTAAGGGCTTAACAATCTCTCATTTTACCATTTATCTTAGATTCACCCTTCACCCTAATGTTCCAGGCTATGATGTCACCATGACATCACATTATGTAACCTTCTAGTACATTCTATATCTCACGCCTGCCCTAAAGCAGTCCAGTATATATAGTTGGTAGTTTACTTGTTGTAACCTAGTTTTGGAATTCTAGTCTTTTATCCTTGAACTCATGGTTAAGCCCACGCCTTGCTCCCTATAGTACTTGGCTAGTTCCGCCTTGTACTCCTGTTCTCTGTTTTGTTTGTCTCAGACAGCAAGAGTACAAGGCAGAACTGGCCAAGTACTATAGTCAACAGGATGTGGGCTTAACCACGAGTTCAAGAGTAAAAGACTAGAATTCTAAAACTAGGTTACATCAAGTAAACGACTAACTATATATACTGGACTGCTTTAGGGCAGGCGTGAGATATAGAATGTACTAGAAGGTTATGTAATGTGATGTCATGGTGACATCATAGTCTGGATCATTAGGGTGAAGGGGAATCTAAGATAAACAGTGAAACAAAAGATATCAGTCCAAGAGGGGAAACAAAAATGGGTGATACCAGATGACGTAATCAGTGGTCACTGATGGAAGGCGAATGAATTTGGATCTAGCCAAGATAAGATAAGATAAACAAAAAGCGAAGAAGAAGGGGAAAAGAGAGGAGAAAGGGGGCCATCAATAGACTGTGGTGGTGAAGAGTTAGCTAAGGGTGCCATGACTTAGCTAAGGTAGCAAGACGATATTGGGTAAGACCTGTGAATAGGGGTGAAATCTTACAGGAAGCATCTGAATGTTCAAGCAGAGATTAAATTTATCCACTTCATCAGAGTTTATACATGACTTTGGTAACTTACTAGTTGGCCACTAGTTGGCTCAGCTAACTATGTGAGTACCACTAATCTAACTATGATAAGTATGGTGATCATGTTAATAACTGAGCTGCCCACTTCCATGCGGCATGGTCAATGAACACATCTTCCTGATTGAAAGCTGCCTCTTCCCGAATGGTCGGAGGGATGGAGTGTAAAGGGCCAGATTCGGAGCATGGACCTAACTGAGGTTTCGAAGAGGAATGTCAACTTTTTTGAGGTTGGGCTAACCCTGGACAAGTTTTGCGCTTGGTACAAGGAGCCGATGATGAAGATGGGGGCGTTGTGGATGACTCGGCAAGGGAGAAGGTCAAGCAGATGAGAAACATCTTGGGCTACAGGAGATTGAGATAGTTCTCAGGCAATACAAGGTAAATTTTGATTGCCTATTGTTACTAACTAGTAATTCTCATCTTCTTACTCACATAGGTCTTCCTGTCTCAATCTGCATTCCTTTCGCTCGAGGACCGCATTTGTGCCCTTGATGTAGAGGAGCAGAAATGGAACCGCCTCCACAATTCAGAGGCAGAAGCCAGCATCAATCTTCGCTCAACAGGTGACTCATACGCTCCCTACGCATCCCCAGGATTACCCCCCAATGACTACATGGATCCATTCAACCAAGTGTCTTCCCAGGCACATGTCCCACTTGTAGCCAACACCTCTCCATTCCAACGTGGAGATCTCTACGACAACAAATATGAGGACCGCAAATCATTCCGTTCTGACAATTTTGACAACCAGAGTTGATTGACATCCAATCGGGAAGAGACTAACTCCAACTACGGTTCCAAGTCCTACGCCCCTTCAAGGAACATGTTCCAACACGCTAATGAGGGGTTGATGGCTAAAGAGGCTCTCACAGGTAAAATTATGGAGAATGAGACAACCGAGGTTATCAAAGAGACTTCAGCGTCGATGCTGGGTCTTGTTGTGCTGGCTCCTAACGCAGTGGATACTGTCTATTCCCCTCAAGTGGTTCAGTCGAATGAAGTGGGACTCAGGAGGAAAGTTTGTCAGGCATGGGGGGAGAAGCTCGCCATCAACATGATCATTTGGTTCTTTTGTGGTTTTCATTATTCCATTTGTTCAGTACATTGGAGCTTACATTACAGTGATCCTACCAGCTCGCCGAACAACATCTACACCCGTACAGATAGAATCTAGCAACTATGATGACCTGTATCCTTACCTAGGTGTAGGCAAGGCATGGGGGCCGAAACCGTGGTGGTGATTAAAAAAAAAGAGCGCAGCGCGCAAGTGAAAAAAATAAAAATAAAATAAAAAATAAAAAATAAAAAACCACGGCAGCATTGGTGAAAAGTCGCGCAGCTTGATGAGGAATTGCGCAATGAATGGCTCTAAATTCCGCGCGCTGGGTCAAAGAAAATTCGTGGAATTTTCTGTGGTTTACCACATAGACGCTGCACGTCGGCTTATGAAACTTTTTTTGGTTTTTCCTGGTCCACCACAAACCTTCACAACGCGGTGGGCAATCTTTAAACCCTGTCAAAAGGTCGGACAAAAGGTGAAAACAGAAGTTGTAATTTAGAATACTATATTCACCAGGAGAATATTTGAAATATTTGCGAATGAAAATATGTTGGTGATGTTGGTGAGAAGTTGAAACGTTGGCGCGCGTGATGGCCGAGCCTAAATGTCAGTCAAAACAAGAAGTTTTGACGAAGAAAAATGGGAGGTAAACATTTGAAGTATCCAATTCGAGTACAGACTTGGGCGATACTTGGAATATTCACACTGGCAAAACATTGGTCACTATCCCTTATACCGGCGAACAATTAGTCTGAAGTATATATTAGAAATATATGCTGACATATGATCTGTGGACCATAGGTTTATATATATTAGTCGCCCGACCATCGCCCGACCATCACCTGACCATCGCCCGCTCGCCCCCTGCTCATGCAATGAGCAGCGCACAACGCCAAAGGGATCGTCTCACCACTTATCCTTCGCTCGTTGCATGAGTGGGGTCAGGGAATGTTCATTCCCTGACCAATATCCTCTCTGTGCAAGCCGATGTGCACGATAAATTTGGTCGGCTGGAGTTGTATTTCAAAGCCACGGTGAGTTTTGGTATTGCTGCATATTTGCTGAGCCACAACACTCATCGGGTACCGTTTCACTACAGTCTCAGGCGGATCGTTATGAAGTCAAGTGGTTCGGTCTGAAACCGCCCAACTTGTGCCAATTTGTCACATTCTCAACCTCGGATCCCGAAAATCTTCCTGCACCTGAGCTGCTTGCCCTGCACGCTACTTGCTGCAAGGTTGCTCACCTCTCTGGTGCCGCTGAGTACATAGATGAAATTTATCGCGATGCAGATCAAATAGGTATCCTCATCGCGTACGGGAGGGAACCGAGGTCGCAAGGCGGGCGGCTTCTCAAGCGGTGATCTGAGAAAGAAACTGTTGAAGAGTGAGCAAGCCAAGCCGACTAGCCGGAAGACGCGTGCCCAGGACGGGACCTCACCTGCTCCATCTCGACCTGTATCACCAACGCCGCCTGACGCGATGCAAGTCGAGGGAGTCGAAGAAGGGAAAGCTGAAGGTGAAGGTGATGGTGAAAGCACTTCGCCATCAAGGCCCGCGTCACGGAAACACTTCTTTTTCTGTAACAATATATATTATGTGCTATTGCGATTACTCGAGGTAAGTTGAGCATGTCATGTTACTTGACACGGAGACTGATGAGTCGGTTCTGTCAGGTGCTGTATTCCCGTTTCTTATCTTTCAAAAACCTCGCTGTGTCCATGGCCAACCAACCCTCTCAAAGCACTGCCACTACAGCTTCCAAAGACATCAAAACGTCGACGATACCCCAATTCGCTCAGTTGGACGAAAGAATGGCACATGCAGAGCACTATTACGATCTTATGCTCGAGACCTGCGAACGATTGTTTGACAACGAGATCGACCAACATGGGTTCGAGGAACAGATGCGGTTCATGTTTGGGTACAGGGTCTGTCTCCATTCTCCACCCTAATTTCATGCTGGCTCAGCCGTGAGACATAGGACGCATACCGTATATTCACGATTGACAAGGTGCTGGGTGCGTTCATCAAACAGGTGCAACTCGTGCTGTCAGACCCTCGGTGTCACGACTTGCTCGAACTGTTGAGACGAGACCGAGCGTTGTCGTCGCCCACAATGCAAGATCAGACGAATAGTCGTCGATTAGCAGAGAACTTCGTGGGTCCGGACGAGAACATATACCGAATCGACTGGGTGCGTCATCCTCCATGCTGCCATTCGATTGATATACACAGTTGTTAGCGAAAGATGACTCGAGAGCCTATGACGCAGAGATTCTGGCTGAACGATGGCAGTCGTACATCGATACGTACGTTTCGATGGGTGCTTCTGTTTGGTGTGTCGTCGTACAAGTGGTTTGTCAGGGTGACTCGGCGCAGGGTCTTCCTATGTCCAGGCTCCAACAACTGTTTTGAAAAGGTACGTTCAAGTCCAAGTCTAGCTTCAAAACTCATCTTGCTCGCTGACATGCACACGTACCTCCAGGAACGTGCGACCATCTGTGACAGCAACGACGCCCGACGTGCTTGCCCGTGGTGCGCTCGAGATTCGTGTGTGCGTGCGTACGTATCGCTTGTTTTACGTCCTGCATTCGGAAGACTTTTTGCTACACGTGTTGAGCGAGGACGAGAATGTGATGATGGGGCGGAGGAAGGAGAAGTTGAGGGAGAGGCAACAAGTGTGGGCGAGGGAGGTGGAGGTGGGGGAGTGGTTGTCTGAGTGGAGGATGTGCAAGAGTGCGGGGGAGGGGACGGAGCCAGCACCAGAGGGGAATTCAGGCCCGAGCACAGGTGCGGTTGCAGGTACAGAGGCGGCATCCGGGCCTAGTGCCACTGAAGGGAGCGTCGTCTCTTCCTCATGACGAACATGCTTTGGCAATGGTTCTCATCATGAGCGATGGGTTATATTTGGAGGTGTCTTTTATTTTATTTTTTGCTTACCTGGGTTCTTTTTGCGCCAACGTTATGTTGGACTTCGGAGTCAGTTTCCATGTCGTGTGGTAGCACGGATTAGCGATAACCGCAGACCCCTGCGCGTGCTCCCCAATCTACCAGCCAGAGGCAGATTGGTCATGCGCAGGGGTTGGCTCGCCGCAAGCGGGCCGAAGCTCGGCAAGGGGTGGATTGCCAGATGTGGAAATGACCACCCAAGGGGTTGCTGCTCGGCACACCACCTGTGGCTTCAGAAAACGCAAGCGGAGTGTAAATTTGAGTGCTAATACACGTCACATTCACTGTCGGACTTTCAAGATAGGTCGATAGGTCGATAGGTCGACCAATCGACCCCTGCGCATGGCGGTGCTCCCCAGCCAGAGACCTAAATTCAAACTCCGCCACTTGAAAGACCCCTAACCTGGTCCACTGCCCCGCCGTTGTTGCAGACACCACCATGGATGACATGGATACTGATAAACTCGACCCCGCTGCCGATTTCACCGAATCCACCGCAATCCCCCACAGGATGGATACTGATAGTTCCGATCTTGTGGCAGATGACTTCGATCCCGGAGAGCATGAAAAACTGGACAAGGCATTATCATTTGTGGTTATTAGCAACGAAAACATCGGTGCAGCTGCACCCCACGTGCTCTGTGAAATTGCAAAGCAATCGGGAGAACGCCTCTGTGAAAAATATCGCGACAGCTTGAAAGAATGCGAAGCCCTCATCGAACGCGAACGCTGGTTGCAAAATATGATTCGCGATGGCCAGAAGAGTGGTTATAAGAGCATCCGACTTCTGAGTAAGGAATTCCCTGAACCTCCTCGTCATGTGTCTGATGCCTATGTCATAGAACTACTTCGACCAGGTAAATATGAATTCAGGATCTTGCAGGCATAGTATTAACATTTAGATTATGAAGATCCTGTTTCACTGAGTGACCCTAAAGAAGTTGGTGAGGCGGGCTGTCTACCTGATTACAGACGTTTTGCTCATCCTTTTTGGCTTGAACAGCTGGACCTTCTGAAGCCAGTTGGGAAGGAAATTTTATCGGTAATGCCGCAACCGCCCTTTGGAAGTCTATAAGCCAATGGTTCGATCGAACGACTAAGAACCCAGAACTACTGTTTTATGCAAGATATTCCGCGATCGTTCAGTCATCTGGGACAGGCAAATCCCGCACTGTCGATGA
>QFEM01000236.1:0-17477 GCA_003316205.1 Boletus bicolor
GATTGCGATAAGAAAGCGGTCGAACATATCAAAGTATGATGTGGTCTCCTGCAACTCGAAGGCGATGTGCAACTACATCGATGCGTCATGACTGCATCTTCCCATAGATAATGTTACAGTGCGAGTCGAGGATACACCCCTCCAAGGAATTCGTCCACGGGGCTGGGGATATTGTTATTGTGATAGACGTACGTTCGATACGGACGAAGCCCGCAGAGGAGTCTCAAGAAGTAGGGATGACGTCCGAGTTGATAGGATAATTTTAGTTGAGACTGCAGAAATCCCCACGAATGGTCCGCACAGGAGACCAGGTAAACCCGTGTGGGCAATATCGCGGGCTCACACACGGAATTCGCTGGCACACAGACCTCGAAAGCCGTGCCTCTGGCAACCCCACCTGGCAGCCCCACCTGGCCGAAGAAGCTTCGACGAACGACAGCCGCGCGACATATGCAGCGCCAAAGCCCGCATTCGGCTAACATGGCTATCTGTCGAAGACCTTCCTGAGAGAGTGAGCAAAACTATCTCGTCCCACCTGCACATGTCGCATAAACAGTAAATTCGCACTAGTTGTGAAAGTAGATAGACCCATAAATAGATCTATCGGTGCTGCGAGACGACCTCCTGTTCCTGGACATCAGTCGACTGTGCGGTCAAGTCATTGGTGCGTCTGAGATGTAGCCTATGCTCAGGGCGCCTGAGGAAGAGGACAGGTGCGGTGAGGGAGTTGGGGACATCTATTTTCCGCTCAAAAGGAAGACAGCTGGAGTTGGAGTTGTCTGAGCAAGAATGAGCAAGTGGGTGGCACAACGAAGACTGTTCGAACGGATGCTCGCGAAGCGGGGAAAGCATTAGGCGCGCTCACCGTCCGTCGCCAATACATGCGTACCTGTCCTCAGGGTCAGCATGCCGTGGGTGTGGCAATACGGGCGAAGCACGCAAAGGGGCCTCGAGCAGTCGGGAGGTCGTCCAAGTTGGATAGTTGATGGTTCGATGGGGTCCTGGTGAAACCTGGGACGTTATGAGGGGCAGTTATATACCCCGAAAGCGGTACAATGAATACCTCCTTGTGACATGGGTGGCAGGGAGTCGCGATGGCAACTTCGGGATGTTTTCATTGCCCAATGATGGGGCAACATTGATATGAGAAGTGATATATTCTATGAGCAGCACTACAAATGGTTGTGCTTGCTCGATGGCGACATCCAGGATATTCGCCAATTTGAGTCCAGGTTCCAGGAACTACGCAGTGGGTTTTGAGATGCTGAAAGGCAACCCTATGAAAGACCTGTGGCGTCTAAGGTACAAGGAGCCGCGACATCAGGAAGTCTAATAGTAGCCACGATGACAACACCGAAGACTGCATCGAGATATGCACGGAACACGGTAGCCAATGGTTACAGGTATACCAGCGTCATTGAAATTGAAACCATGCGGACTCCGGGTTCGCAGGAATAAAGTTGTTCATAACAATCAAAACTAGCCTCAACAGTGAGCACAGATAGGCTAGAAGGGAGATGGGGAGCCTTACGTTCCTAAGCCTGTTTGATATTATAAGGGACACATAATAAGCCTAGAAACTGTGATGCTGGACAAGAAGGCCTAGGATCAAAATTTTATCGACCAGTTATGCCAACAAAAATTCTTGTCCAATCCTCAGGTCACAATTGAAACGTTTCCTGCAGCCACGCGATCCATATCCGCCAGACCACCGAAATAGATGCATATTGATAAAGTTCCCCGCCCAATATCGGGGACGACCAACTAGAGCCTCAGCTTCTTTGAGAAGTTGCGCTCGTCCGGTCCAAACGCCGGTCCAAAGGAATGAGCTGAACAGCACCAATTCAAACGTCACGGAGATGAACAACACGGAAACGGACTAACGGCAAATTGTGCGTATGTCTAGCCTGGGAGCTAAACTGTCGTACTCGGATCAAGAGGCTGTAACTCGTACTAACTCCTTTGAGTTGCTAGATGAACTATTTACATCGCCACTAGGTCTCGCTGTGATGCCGATATTCGATAGCACGTTGACGAAAATCAGCCTCCGTGCACCCAGTTTAGTGCGAACCATGTGCATGAGCACCGGCTCTCTGTGTTCAGATGTCAACAAGATGTTGCGACGTCGTTGGCTTCATTACAATCCTAACTCTAACTTGCAGATAACACGATGTAGGAACGTGACACGGTCCGAGTGTGTGGACCCATAGAATAATGTCGGGCGTGATGGTAACAGGGCGAGCATCGAACGCTGTGGTCGCGATGCTCACCCATTCCCTCGGCAATGGTAGCCTTTGGTTGTATCGTATACGCCGCAGTAGCGGCTTTCAAGGAATGCGAACAGTGAGCCGGCCTTTTACAAATGACCCTGTGTAGCTACCAAGAATGTGTGCAGCACACAAAACCAAAGGGCACGGACAGAGAAGTTCCCTTTAGACGATTTCTACAATTTGCAGTACTAGTGTTGGGATGCACAGAGTCACAAGATGAGACACATGCATAGGTAAATTAAATATCCGAGCTCCTCTTCAATGTACCCCCATCCTCAGAAAAGCTCCAAAACACTTGACACCGGATGTCAGCGTTCGGAATGTTGATCA
Source organism: Boletus bicolor (assembly GCA_003316205.1). NCBI lineage: Eukaryota > Fungi > Basidiomycota > Agaricomycetes > Boletales > Boletaceae > Boletus > Boletus bicolor. The sequence goes on from QFEM01000236.1 coordinate 2,601, forward strand.
CAGGAGTGAACGAAACTGTTAGCGGTGGAGGGATGGGTAGACGTTCCTACGAGATTGGTATACGCAGTGCGTTCCCTACCGCCACGACCGCGACCACCATATGCAAGGACATTCAAATCGGGCATCGATTCAATCTCGAAAAAAGCCATTTCATTCTTCTACAAGGTGCGTGCAGACCTTGGCTTGTTGGAGGACGTAGGGAGATACCGCACTCATCCACAACACCCAGCCACTGGAGGCCTCTTCGTCTGCTACTACAATCCGACGGCTTGGGTTGCGAGCCAATATGTCGCTTGCTCTCCGAGTTAAAGTTCGTTGGCTTCATTTACGATCCTGCGTCCAAAGAAAAACCTTGCCGACAGCTCGTGAAAGATGGCGTTCTTTATGTCCTTGTGTATGTCACCATTTCCCCCTCTCATTCATATCCATTCAGCACCATCACGTTCTCCCGCCCATCTTACACTAGAGTGTCCGTACAAAAACTAACCACTTGGACATTTCCCCCCCAGAAACGTGCTTTTAATTATTAGCAATGTTCTTTTGAAAAACGGCAGCAATAACACGGTAACCATCCTCCTGATCATGTTTTTCGATATAGCTTTCTGCGTCATGATGCCTCGGTTCATCATCAGCGTGCGAGAGCTGTATGATCATGACCCCCGTCGCCGCTGGCAAGGGACTGACACCGGATTCGGTCTATTGTTGCAACCCATTGCCAGTCAAAACGTGACCCTGTCTGCGATTACGTTCGCGGATGTCACCTCAGAGCAGGGTCAGATCGTGGAGGGGATCCCGAGCGAATTGGAGGAGATCCGACTTGAAGGACTCGAAAACGATGTGCATCGGACTTGAAGCTTTAACGTGGACTTTGGGTAGATGTTAGCAGCGCTGAGCCTTCAGATGGTCTAGAGATTATCTTATCATTCCTCGGGCTGGGACTTATGACATTTCCCCTCACAGCTTTTGCGTATAAGCAGGTCATATAAAGCGAGATCATCTCAGATGGCTGGAACAAGGGAAAGACAGGTTGACCGGAATGGAAAAGATACACTACCTACTGGTAGATCGAAGAGCGAGTTACGGTTTTGATGCGCAAAGTCTTGCAGTTGGAAGAGGGTATGTTAATCTGTCGCTGAGAGGGGCTCCCAACAGTGAGAAAAAAAGAAGACGAAAAGTAAATTCTGTCGATCAGGCTACACGACACTCGTCCAGGACTTCTTCGATGTAATCAGCCATGATACGATGAGTCTCTTTCGAGGGGTGCCTGGCATTTCCGATCGTCATTGTCCTCAATCCTCGGAGCCGATACAGGACCGATAAAGTACCACTCACCCTGGGATCCAATAAAAGTAATGCTCTGGGTCATCACAAGATCCGATTGTCGACGTTCCGTTGCCAATGACGCAAGAGGACGTATTCGTATACCCAAACGCTTGATACCCTGGATCGGGACCAAGCACACCGTCCCAAATCGTAGCAAAGTTCACAAACGCGACGTTGAGCGGCGGGTTCTGCGCGCGGAACTTTGCGAGTCCATCGTAGATGGATTGGATCCATGCTTGACCCCAATCATCTTGGGTACCACGGCCATACACGTCCGTGACCAGGAAGTTCTTCCAATTTGTGGGGGAGTTGGACAGGAGGCTCATTTGCCCGAGGAGGTCTTGTGCTGCTTGTGGGAGCTGGTCTCCGTCAACTGTGCAACAACAAAACTCAACTCTAGGTCCCTGGAGCCGAGAGCCAGACTGACCGAACGAATCTTCCCAATCACTGGAGGTAGTTGTTATTATTCAGTCGCCGTGGTTCAGGGCAGTGGTACTTACTTAATGCCAAAGAAGATCGTGTAGAGTGTGGTCTCGGGATCTAAATTGTTGGATTGGTTTAAGAATGTGGTTGCTTGTTGCACGCGTCAGACACTTATACTGGCATGGACGCGAAGCAAAGAAGCTTACTCTCCATGATGAAATCCCGAGGATAAGGATTACTTGGCCACAATGTGATATTCGTGACGGCACTTGACCACTAGCATTGCAGGTGAGACCTTGAAATCTGTTAGAGACGGTGCAGCAACACTTACGGCGTAATCCATCAAGTGAGCCCCGATGTCACTGGCAATATCTTCTACCCATACAGGACCGTTCGTCGAACGACCTCCAGCCTGTGCATTCGGTGGAATAATGACAGCGGGTGCAAGAAGCCCTCCGTCATGCCTACCCCCATCTGTGTAAGAATCCTGCAAGTAAAAAGACTAAGGACGAGGTTAATCAGCTCGGTAGGGGACGCACGCCAAAGGAGACGATTGTCTTGTATTGGCTGAGATTCAGGCCAGCATTCATGTCTGCTACGGTGCCAGGAAATGGTCCACATTGCGGTCCTACAGCGAGATGAATCCCATCATTGTTCCCTTGACGGGACCGAAGTGTAGCGCTGACGCTGGTTGCGAGAGTAAGTATGGCGAATGGGGAGAGCTGGAACATAAGGTGTGCAGAACTATCGAGGATATCATAACGAGTCGGTGGTTGCTTTTATTCCTTGGGTATGCGACCGCATGGTACAGAGATGTCAAAAACGAGTGATACTCGCAAAAGGACACGAGGATACTATGCGTGGCCACGAGAGCCCTCGAAGCACAAGTAAAAACCGACCACGAACCGAATTGAATACATGGAACCTATCCTTTACGACTTGCATCAGGTTCTTCCAGCATGGTGCCAGCACGTAAAACGAGAATGAAATGGATAGCTCCCCGTTCCTGCATAGACACGATCGATTTCAGAGATCCGGGAGTGGATTCGGATGGGCCTAATGGGGTTCGGGGAGGCATGCCAGCAGTCATTGAAAAGAAGCTAACATGTTCCAAAAACGTCCACCAGTGATATTGGAACCAATGGAGCACTCAAATGATGCACCAGTCCGAGACGCAGATATTTATGTAACTCTGCGGTCAGTGAGAAAACCCTATTGCATGTGAGGGGTCAGGGGCTGAAGAAATTCGACGAGTCGGAGGTAAGTACACGAATTTGACTGATCTTGCAAAGCTGGCAACATGTGATGCGTGTAACGTCGTACATCGCTGAGAGAATATAACCTTCATGCCGCACGAGGTTCAATTCTTTGGAATCTCGAGATGTCTGTGGCTAATCTTGTAACAGTCCGAATCTATGAGGCAAGCCGTCGATAGACGTAGACGGACTGGTCACCAGACTAGACTAGGAGACGGAGTTCGAAGTTGAACTGCTTTTTTCGTCGCTCACAAACACGGTTGTCCTCGATGAACTTTTGGTGCTCAGATTTGTATTCCTCCTGATGGAGATTTTGCGAATGAGTTCATGCTTCCAACGTGGATTCAATCCAGGGTGGCATTCCAATTATCTACTTTCCAGACACTGACCAGCCTGTCAATGAGGGGATGCGGGTACCTCAATAGTGTGGCGAGTATGGATGGTACTATTGAACGCGGTTAGGTGTTTTTTTTTGTTAACACGCGAGGAGTCGAAGACTGCGGATGGTTGTGTCAAGGTACCCACTCGCTCACCTTACCGCGGTTGTACTGTTGGTGATCGATTGATCGCTCGCGTCCACGTCTCCGTGTTCGACTTTCAGGCATTCCATATGTCATGCATACATTCTGAGTCGGAGCGAGGAGGTGGTCCTCGTCTAATCGCAGCACAGGCGAGGGTGTTTCCTCCAGTACTGCTCCAGTTTCGCTTCGTATCCTCTTGCTTCTTATGTTCCGCGTGAGTGTCGTTGGTAGGGATGTCTAGGCCTGCCACTGCTCAATCGAGTACCCAGAACCGTGCCCGCTCTCATCCTCATCGAAATATGGGGTCGTCGTCGTGTACGTATAGGTGAGCCCGACACTAGAGGGTCCTTGTCTACTGGGTGAATATGCACGGTGTACTCACCACCCCCTCGTAGAATCCGTCCGTTCTCAGATAGCCCGCGCGGAACAATTCATCAGAGACTTCAACATTCCCCTACGGATCGCCTCCTCAGACATCTAGAGCGTCTCAATCCTGAGCGAATTGACGACATAACAGTACCGCCAACCGACTCCAAGAATAAGCGGTCGTCGCGCGAAGCCCATAGACCTTTTTGTGGGTCGTTCCATGACGAGGTTACTCCCTTTACATCGCTCAGGTGTTATTCGTTTACCCACCAGGCGTCCCTCAGCCGAGAGAGGCACAGCTTTCGGCGTTGGTATCTAGGTCAGCGAATCCATCCCTGCATTTTGTCGCGTCAGATAGATTGAGCCAGTGTCGAGGTTTTTCGTATGCCGGCAGTCTGATGTGCGGACACCTACAACCGGATTAAGGGGATGGGGCAGATTCGATTGAAGCAGACGCCTGAGTAGGTCTTATCGCCTTTCACCCCCATTCCTTAGCTCACCCATATTTTGCGCACGTTGCTTCTCGGCGTCGTTTCGACCGAGGCCTGCTCATCACATGTAACTGTATGCGCAAGGACAGATATTCCTTTTTGCATGTGCAACTGATGCATTACATTGCACCAACACTCGCCCCCTTGGTCTATCGTGATCTTCCGTGGTGGGGCAGTATGGAGTTTCGGGACGCGACCTATAAAGCATCCGCATATATGCTTCGTGTTGGAAGTCGAACGGTGTATGTATAACTAATCTAGCTGTCTTGAAGGACAAAGAGCGTGGACATCATTACAGCGCAGCGTCTTCGTTCGTGGGACGTGTTTGATCTCACAGTTGGGTTCAATCAAATTTGCAGGAATGCACAGAGCTGAATGACGCAATGCGAACCTGTATCCAATGCCGCGTTTCGTTGCTTCATCGGTTGATTATCTCTGACAGTCCGTGATTCAACATGCCATTGGAGAACCAAGTAGTGATTCCGTATCCCACTTCGTTTGCGGGTGTTTACAACCGTACGAATACATTCTTCTTTTCTCTTCTTTTCTCTTCTTTCATCCTCACCACCGACTGAATTTAGCACAGCGCCTATGGCATCTATCGGACTTGGCCTAGGTAGCCGGGTTAATGTATCCGATCGAGAGAAGGCAGTGCGCAAGACAAACAGGAGAGATAATCTGTGATTGCGGAAACCGTGGATATCGAACCTTGGCATCATTAGCAAGACACATTTTGTCTTCGGCTTCAGATCAGATTCGCACATTACTCAAGACTCCATCTCTCTGCCAGAGGAGGTGGAGATCAAGGTCGTCTTCGAATCGGATATGGGGAAGGTACGGGAAAAGTAATAGATGTGGCAGAATGTTTCAAGTCGGAAGAACAGACATTGTGGTGGGAATCGAACCGACGTCTGAACGAACCCTTGAAGCAGTCGCGTCAGACTCGACTACCGCACGAGGTGTTGTGTTTTCCAACATTTATCTGGCCCTCGGCCTACTTTACTCAGAATTGCACAATGGTTGCACAGCATACACAGGTTATGACATTGCCTCAATAATCAAAGAATGTTGGCCCACTCAACGCCGTGACACGCTTCTTGATGATCACCGTTGGCACAAGCAATTGTTGTTCGCCGCATCACTTCCGCAGCTCCCTAACTAAAGGTGGCCGTAGTTGATGGTGAGTTCTCTGGTAAATATTGGCAGGAAGGTACTGCTGATTCTCGCCATCACCAAATTCTTGATGACTCGGTCATCACTCCAAATTTACAGGTAGGCTGACGTGGATCACACAAGGGTGTCACCCCAGACGAATTCTACAATGATTGCTATGATCTTCAAGGTGAGGTCAGCTTAAGCGATGGCTTGGAATTGGATACATATTGGCCGCCAGGAGTGGTTCCAAAGATATATTCTTTGATTCCGCTCGTGCCTCGGGCTAAGTACGGGCGGGGAAGGAGCGCAGGGTAGAAATGCGGTGTTCACCTTAATGTGGAACTGCTTGTTACCTGCTACGGAAGGTGAGATGATCATGATCATAGATGCAAACCGTGATTTGATCTTTTGACCAGACATCCCTTGCTGTGTACACCGCGATTTTGTTCCTTGTGCGCCAATGAACACGCTCTCGCATTGCCTTCCGTGGTTGCCTCCGTCCTGCATCGCGTAATTGTCATATCATACCTCGTTCTTTGTTCCGACTGAGTCTTGAGGCAAATATTTAATACGCCGAGGAGAAGATATAACTACTAGCGGACCCCAAGGCCGAACCACTGGCGACCTCCCTCTCTTCTAGTTGACTGTTGATCCTTGTTTGTTGTTGAACACCTGGACGTCACTTTTCTCTCATGTCTGTCATGTCCACCAACGTACAGTCCGCTTTGGAGCTTCTCCAGATGAACGACTATGTATCACGTACGGCCGCTGTACCTTCAGTGAATGATTAATCTCATAGTCTAACGCAGTTGTTGTTGTCACTGCTGTCGTGTACAATTACTGTAAGATATTCTTGTATACGATCTCGTTCCCAAACTGAAATGACCATTGCAATCCTACCATTGCAGTCCTCACCTTTTCGAGTGAGGTATGTCATTTCGATCTCCACATTTTTATTTCTAGGCTAACGACATTTAAAGTTAGACTACATTTGGGTAAGGCAGCAACAAATATCAAGTGAGAATTTGGCCCCTGACTGTCTCGCAGTGCAGACCCTGGACCTGGGTCTCTACAATCTTTGTCCTAGTGTGTACAAAGCCTCAGATCTTCTTCGCGTGTGTTCCGAATTGATGGTTCCGCAGGTCCGCTATGTCAGTCTTTTATGGGTCATGTAGGTCTATGATCCATGACAAATTACAGAGCTGACAACGAATCTGTGTTCAAGATTTGGTAGCCTTGGTATGTTCAGATCTAAATTGGAGACTAGCCAAGCTGATTAGATACGTTCACAGTTGGTAGCACCTTTGTCCCTGGCCCAATCACAGTCAGTTTCTCTCCTTTTCACCTTGTTTGTCACTAATTACCCTCCTCTGATAGATGTATGCATCTAAATTCAGATCACGGACTGTACTGATAATGGTTCTGTAGGTGTAAGCATTTGATTTGCTCCCCTCCAGAATATCAGTATAGACATGGATTCTGAAGGCACTGTAACTTATTTGGTGACTGACTGGGCATTCCCAATATTCCTTTGTGCTGCTGATTGTGAGTCACTGCACCCCCTGGTTTTATTTCACCCAACTGTGATTTCAATTGCAGTAGTGATGATCTTGCAGGTTTATGCAATGTGGAATCAATCCAAAAGGATCCTTTGGGCCCTCCTCTTCATTTATGTTGTTACGATGGCCGGGAGGCTATCGTAATGGGGCCTTTTGCTAAACAAGGATGTCGCTTAGGGGCGACTACGCAGTTAGCACTCTGGGGTTTCCAAGGAGCGCACAAGGGAGTACTCAAGGGGATTCCTTAGTACGGGGACAAGGAAGTGCTCAAGGGGATTCCTCAGCACGGGGACAAGGAAGTGCTCAAGGGGATTCCTTAGCACGGGATGAAGGAGTCGCTTAGTAGGCGACGACGCAGTAGCCTGAGGGTCTTCCTAGCAGGCGGACAAGGGTTTGACTAGGGTAGATACCCGTAGGCCGACGAAGGTTCCTTTATGAAGGAAGTACAAGGAGCGGTCACTTAATAGTAGACCGGAGACTTAGGACGATGAGTAAAGGATAAAGGCTGGGATTGCCTTAGCGCAGATCGAGATACAAGGTAAATCGAAAGGAGGTCTAAGCTAAGGAATCGTATTGTAAAAGGAGGGTTTATATACCCTTGGATATGCGCACGGGCCAGGTGCGGAATACCTCGGGATCGGGATAAACCGTGGGATAACGCGTAAGGAGTCGGAAGAAGCGCGTATCCTGTGTATCGTGATAAATCGGATCAGAGAAAGAAGAGAAGCGAGGACACGTGCATGAAGCATGCGAAACACGTGTCCGACTATCGTGGGAACGATCAACAAAGACAAGGGTCAAGGGGAATATACCTCCGGTATGGAATAGGGGGAAGCTGAAGGCGGAGAAAGGGAAAGTAGTCCAATGGGCGAGCAAGTGCACGAAGGATGCGTACACCAGGCGCTGGTAGTACAAGGATACTGAGTAAACGTAGCAAGTGTAGAAGAGAAAGAAAAGAAATAGAGAGTCGTAACATATGTGCTCCAGGTTACTGTTTGTATTCTCGTGCCAGCTATCTATGACGATCCCAATACTCACCTCTCAGGTATGTCTCAACCTAAACTACATGTATTGCTGTAATCTCACACAGGTGTGCTTCATCTCCTGTCACCCTCATCTCTAGTCACAGTTTTGCAAGTTACCGATGTTTCGGTTTGCAATTACTCTCGGAACAATGCTCCACCCTTGCTTGGTGTGTATGATATGCTCCCCCGATTAGTTCTCAGTGTCACACTTTTGGTTCTTGCTGTCATTCAAACCCTGAAGCAGTCAGTTGAGATGTACAAAGCGACCAAGCAGTGGCAGCTTAACCGATACATGCAACAGCTTGTGATAGATGGGATTATCTATTTTCTCGTGTATGTTTTTATTTTTCCTCTCTTTCATTCCTATTCATCCATTCATCTTACTCTCGAATGTTCGCACAAAAGCTAACCACTCCAATATTTTCCCTTGAATTTCTAGGAACCTGTTTTTTAATCTCATTATTTTGTTCACAACCCTGAACGGGATCACTACTACAATAAACAACACTCCGATGCTCTTCCTGAATATGTTTTCTTATATGACCATATGTCCCATGATGCCTAGCTTCATCATCAGCGTGCGAGAGCTGTATGACCGTGGCTCTCGTCGCTATTGGAAGGGGTTTGACAGTGGATTTGGTGTGTTGTCACAACCCATTGTCAGTCAAAACGGGGCAATGTCTGCGATCGCATTCGCGGACGTCGCCCCGGGGCAGGGTCAGATCATGGACTCGGAGGGGAGTGCGGATGAATTGGAGGCAATTGAACTTGAACTGCGAGGAGATAATACTCACGAGGTTTGAGCAAGCACTTTGGGTCGAAACTGGGGGACAAGCCATTGAAGGATATTAGAGGATGGTTGTACTATGAATGACGACATGGATATCTATTTTACCTATGCATATGTCTTGTCTTTTGAGCTCCATGTACATTTTCGAGTGCACACAGCACAAAGCAGAGATCAATTATTTCAACGGAGCTTCGTTTCTGCACATGCGATTTGGTTCTGCATTGCAAATATTTTCTGGAATTATGCCTAGGTGTTGTAGAAACCAGCACAGTGTTCACATCCTTCGAGGTCATGACTAAAAGCTACCATCACAGGATCACAAAGAAGCCAGAAAAATTACAACGCCCAAAACTCGGAATGCGAGTGGCACAGTGGCTCGCAACTGCTGGACAGTAACATGGACGTGTTGGTTGAGGATGGGAAAGAATGGGGTATCTTCCTGTTCTGATGCACATGGTCTTATTCTTGATAGATGTATGCAGTGGCACCGAATAGAAAAGAATTGGGAATCACTGATAGAACGTATGATCAACATCGCTTTAAACACGCATGAGTGCACCGAAATCAAAATAGCACTGCAAAAGAAGAAACTCCCCTGGTTTTGGCTGTCCCAGGACATCGGTATATGCTCCTGTAAGTAGTATGTTGGAAATATCACACAGCTAGCAAGAGTGCAGTGCTCAGATGGACCCAAGGCTCAAAGGAGTGAGCCTCCCTCACCTTCCCAAGCATGAATAATATTTGCACAGACACGCTCCTCGTCGGGAGTGATCAATCATCTTTTTCGAGTTAGTCGAGTCGATAAGCTTCCAGTGAAAGCACATACCTCTGCGCACGCATCCAGACATCTATACCATGCAGAGAGCTTGCACTACTTGCCGCACAAATGCTGGTATGCGAGACATCCCATGCACGGCCCCAAGTTAAGATCAGGTGTTTCCTAGTTCCACACAACTCGGCGACAAAGAGGGCAAATGAAGCAAGACCTTATCGGGCTCGAGAATATCCCTTACTCTTTCAACATAAGGATCTTCTTCGAAAATACCGTAGGACCACCGACAACTATGATCTGCTACGAACACGAGCGTCCATGCGCTCCGGAAACTTGACGAGATCGTTAAGTTTAGAACCACGAGCAAAACTAGGAAACCGATTCAGACTTCGACATGACAGTGGACGAGAAATTATATTTCTCCCATCTAGCGTCAGGCTCACCTCATAGGGTATCCAGTTAAGCTTCGGGATGACCAGCGTGAATATCCCCATCCATCATTGGCGACACCCACGTGGAAATAAGAACAGACGCACCGAAACTCGAAGCGATACCAAGGCTAATAGACAAGGACCACCACATCGCTCCGCCTTATGAAGCATGCATGAGATGTGGAAATGGCTGAAACTTGCTTGTGTAGTCGAATGCGAAAATGTGCAACTGGAGGCATGAAAAGTGAGATTTTTACCAACAGCGCCACCGCAAAGGTACGTGAGTCTGCACCTTGTCCCACAACGCAAGCGTCTACAGTGCTTTGGGTCTTCATATTCCTGGACAATTCTTGCATGATCGAAGGATTTCCATGACCACACTCAACGGCATCTTCATTCCCCCATCGACGGCTGGTCAGTGTAAAGAGAGTAGATAATTGGAATGTCACCTTGACTTGGATCCACGCGGGCCTGACATTCCGACCACTTATCAATTCAAACTCCGATGGAGGTTCTCCTCCTTGAGGTATGTGTTTTCGCTGGAGGTGTCGACTTTGACTCTGACGGCAAACAGGTGATTGATTGACCCGACAAGTTGACAGCGACGTGGGACATGCCTTCATTGAATGCATTGCCGCCCAATTCCATTCCATGCATACCCGAGGAAACACCTTCGCCTGTGCTGTGATTAGACAAGAACTCCTCGCTCCGGCTCAGAATGTATTAGTAAGTCACAAGTGTGAACCTTGCATTCTATCACGTGCTAACGACTTGCTCGGAGGCCATCCACAACAAGAGCACGAGACATGTCGCTATTGGTCCATGTCGCATACCTGCCAAACTGAACCGAATTGGCAGTCGTAGCTTCCAGTGTTACCTTTGTGTTTTCTCCACTCTGTTTCGCATTGAATCTATTGATAATTCTGTGTTTCATCCCAAGCATTGTCTCCTGCGCTGACACTGCCTTCCCATCCTTTTCCTTATTCTACCGCAACTCTTCCTTGTTTAGTTTTTCCAGTGAAAGAACGCAGTACAGTTCATCATATCAACCACGGGCCTCACCGTCATGCTACCCTGTTACTAATTACATCCACACGGATGTGAGCTTCACCTGTTTACCCAAAGGTGGCAGGGATGAACGGTGTATGTACCACTAATTCTGCTGAAAAGAATGCGGACACTGTCCCAACGCTCTCATCGCAGTATCTCCCCATTAGTAGGCGCGTTTGATCTCACCCTTTGGTTCAACCAAGTTCTCCAGAATTGTACAGAGCTGAAGGATGCATCGATAATGCTGTGAACTTGTAAGTTTGCGGTGTTTACAACCATGCGAATCCTTTTTTTTTTTTTTCTTTCCCTTCCTACATCGTTCTCACCACCAACTCAATTTAATAAACCGCCCGAAGCGTCGACCGTGTTAAGCCCTTAACTAACCACTAGGCAAAGCACCTAATGATCAAGCAACGAACAACACAACAAGAGGAGAATGAGTACAAGGCAGAACAAGCCAAGTACTATAGCAGGACAGGACGTGGGTCCAACCACGAGTTCAAGGGAAAATGCTGAGAATTCCAAAACTAGGCTACAACAAGTAAACTACCGGCTTATATACTAGTGCACTGCCGCTCTAGGGCAGGCATAGAATGTGCTAGAAGTATTACCTAATGTGATGTCATCTATGACATCATAGCTCTGGAACGTGGGGTGAAGGGGAAATCTAAATAGAGACGAAACAAAAGAAGAAAGATGTTATCGGGGTAGATCGCCGATGCATGTGAAACGGTACATAAATAGAAGGGCAAAGAGGAAGAGATCTGGATATAGGGAAAACGAATCGAGATCGGATCTCTAGGATCTAAGATCGGGATTTAGGAGATGACCATAAAGAGAGGTCAGCGATGACGGTCCGAAGGAGAAACAAGAAGGAAACAAAAGGAGAACATAGAGGAATGAGAGGAAGACATAAGGGAGAAATGGGTATAGGGCAAGGAACATGATATCGGGACTGGCCGATGAGTAATGAGTAACAACAGTGGGAGGGGAAATGTAACCATAAATAGACTGTGGCGGTGAAGAGTTAGCTAAGGGTGTCATGACTTAGCTAAGGTTGCGATCGAATAACAGATAAGACCTGAAGATAGGGGCGAAATCTTACAGACCGGACTCAGCCTGGGTAGCCGAGTGTTACCCGTGATGCCATCGAAGTATCCAATTGAGAGAAGGCATTGAGCAAGATAGACAAGAAGGGGATAGATTGCAATTGTGGAGGCTGTGGCTTGGTGTCATCACTAAGACAGATTCAGCCATGTTCGGCTTTAGACCCGATCCTGCATTCACACGTTACTCAAGACTCCATCCCACCACTAGAGGTGGCAGAGAGCGATGTTGTCTTCAACGCGAACATGGGGGAGGTATGGACAATGTCCACCTTTTTCAAGTATCTATATCTGACCCTTGGCCCACTTAACCCGAAGATGTGTGATGATTGCACAGCATTCATAGCTTATAACATCAAGTTTCAGCTGTCAAAAACTGTTGCCTCCCTCAACGTCAGAACGTGCTTCTAGATGATCACGGTTCAGATTACCGGTGGCAGAATCGATTAATCGACCATGGTTCTCCGCATCACTCGCGCAACTCCCCCACTAACCCGAAGTGGCCGTGATCGAGGGTGAATTCTTTGGTGAATATTGGTGAGAAAGCACTGCCGATCCTCATCATCACCAAATTCTGGATAATTTGATCATCACTCTGAATTTACGGGTAGGTTAACATGCATCACACGAGGATGTCACCTAGAGGTGATCTACAATGCAAAACGCCTTCATGTCGAGGACAGATTACTTAAACGACGGGTTGGTATTGGATACATACTGACAGCCAGGAGGGGGTTACCAAGATAGATTGCTATCCTGGTTGTTCCTTGGGCTAAGTGCTGGTGTGGAAGAATCACATTGCAGAAATGCTGTGTTTGCCTTAGTGTGTAACCGTTCTGATGTCACGGCTTCAAGGCTTCTTACTTACCACGATCATGATCCTAAATACAGACCACGATTCGATCTTTTCACCACCAACGTCCTATGCGCCAACGAACGTGCTCCTGCATTGCCTTCCGTGATTGCCTCCATCCTGTATCACATAATTGACATATATTGGTGGGTCGTGCATCGTTCTTTGTCCCGAATGAGTCTTGAAGCAAATAGTTAATACACCGAGGAGAAGATATAACTACTAGCGGACCCCAAGGCCGAACCACTGACAACCTCCCTCTCTTCTAGTCGACCATCGATCTTTACTTGTTGTTAAACAGTCGGACGTTACTGTTTCTCTCATATCTGACATGTCCACCAACGTACAGTCCACTTTGGAGTATCTCCAGATGAGTGACTATACATCACGTACGGCCCCCATACCTTCAGTGAATAATTAATCTCATAGCCTACTACAGTCATTATTGTCACTGCTGTCGTATACGATTATTGTGAGATATTCTTGTATACGATCTCGTTTCCAAACTGAAATGACCATTGCAATCCTACCATTGCAGTCCTCACCTTTTCGAGTGAGGTAAGCTATTTCAATCTCCACATCTTTATTTCTAGGCTGATGATATCCAAAGATAAACTACATTTGGATAAGGCAGCAACAAATATCAAGCGAGAATTAGGCCCCTGACTGTCTCGCAGTGCAGACCCTGGACCTGGGTCTCTACAATCTTTGTCCTAGTGTGTACAAAGCCTCAGGTCTTCTTCGCATGGGTTCCGAATTGATGGTTCTGCAGGTCCACTATGTCGGTCTTTTATGGGCCATGTAGGTCTATGATCCATGTCAAATTACGGAGCTGACGACGAATCTGTGTTCAAGACTTGGTGGCCTTGGTATGTTCAGATCTAAATTGGAGGCTAGCCAAGCTGATAAGATACATTCACAGTTGGTAGCACCTTTGTCCCTGGCCCAATCATAGTCAGTTTCTTCCTTTTCGCCTTGTTTGTCATTAACTACCCTCCTCTGATAGATGTATGCATCTTGTTACGATGGCCGGGAGGCTATCGTAATGGGGCCTTCGTAGGACTAAGATGTCGCTTGGTGGGCGACGATGCGGTTAGCACTCAGAGGATTCCTAGAAGTGCACAAAGAGTACTCAGGGGTTTCCTAGTACAGGAGTCGCTGGTGAGGCGACGACGCAGAAGTGCTCAAGGGGATTCCTCAGCACGGGAGACAAAGGAGTCGCTTGGAGGGCGACGACGCAGAGGTTCGACTAGAGTTGGTACTCGTAGGTCGACAAGGTTCCTTTATGAAGGAAGTACAAGGAGCGGCCACTTAATAGTAGACCGGAGACTTAGGACGACGAGTAAAGGAAAAGGCATAGATTGCCTTAGCAGGAATCGAGTTACAAGGGTAAGACGAAGGAGGTCTAAGCTAAGGAATTGTATCGTAAAGGAGAGGGTTTATATACCCCTGGATACGCGCACGGGCCAGATGCAGGATACCTCAGGATCGGGATAAACCGTGGGATAACGCGTATGGAGTCGGGAGAAGCGCGTATCCTGTGTATCGTAATAAACCGGATCAAAAAGAAGAGAAGCAGGGACACGTGTATGGAGCATGTGAAACACGTGTCTGGTTGTCGTGAGAACAATCAACGAAGTCGAGGAACAAGTGGAATGTACCTCTGGTATGGAATAGGGGGAAGCCAGATGTTACGAACTTCCGACCAACAACCAACCAAGGAGGAGAGGAACAAGGAAAGGGGAAGGGACGAGAG
>QFEM01000237.1:0-15462 GCA_003316205.1 Boletus bicolor
CACATGGTTTTAAAATGGCTATATCTCACCCAATTCTTAACGGATTTACATAATAAAAATATGGAGCGGAAGCTACAAATCAGTAGTAGTTTTCTAGATACTCGAAAACCGGTTCAAGACCAAGACCAAACCGGAAAAGACCGATAAAGACTGATTTTTTCGGTTTTTATCAGTTTTGGTCTGGTCTTTTCCAAATAAGGAATTTCCTTAACCAGTTATGGTCTTGGTCTTGCCTTTTTTGGGCAAAAAACCGGACCAGACCAGACTTTAAAACACTAGTCATGTGCTGGTTCTCACAGTCATGTGCACAGATCACATGATTGGGAAAAGGAAAGGAAACAAGTTTAAAAAAGTTTGAAAATATTCATATCATAACACTACCCCCTTTTTAGGACTTGAATTCCAGGTGAGTCATGGAAGGAATGGATTCCATAAGGTTTTTGTAAAGAGAGAATAGAGAGATGAATAAGGAAGTGGTAAGTCCACGGAGTTTTCAAGGAGCAGAAGGATTCTTCTTGTGGAAGTTGGCAACAGCCAAAGAGGTGGTATTGATAATATTGGCTGATTCCCAAGTACAATCTATTTTGTCGTATCCTCTACAATGCACTAGGTACTCCAATTTCCTATTCTTCAGACGTGAGGCAGCAATGAACTCAATCTCGAATTGTTCTTCCCCTTCTTGGTCTACCTCAATAGCTTTGGGACGGATTTTGGGCTGTCCAGGTAATGTTTCCCGATAAGGTTTGACATGAGAGATATTAACCATGGGATGAATTTGTACAGTACGGGGAAGTTTTAGAGTGACGGTGTTAGGGAGGACCACAGAGATGACATAGGGTCCAATCCATTTCTGAGTTAATTTCTCTGCCGTGTATGGGAGATTAAGTGTAAGATTTCACCCCTATTCACAGGCCCCATCCGATACCCGACCGCTACCTTAGCTAAGTCATGGCACCCTTAGCTAACTCTTCACTGCCACAGTCTATTTATGGCTCCATTTCCCCTCTCTGTTTCTCTCTCCTATTCCGTCTCTCATTTATCTTATCTTATCTCGGCTAGATCCGACCTCTGTTTCCTTCATTCGTTTCCCCCTTCAGACTGTTATCACTGACCTCTCGTTATGGTCTCTCCTAAATCCCAATCTTCGATCCCAGATCCAGATCCTGATTCGTTTCTCCATTATCCAGATCTCTTCCCCTTTGCACTTCTATTTAAGTACCGTTTCACATGCATCGGCAATTCACCCCGATCACATCTTTCATCACTCATTTCACCATTTATCTTAGATTCCCCTTTGCCCTAATAGTCCAGACTATGATGTCATCATGACATCACATTACGTAACCTTCTAGTACATTCTATATCTCATGCCTGCCCTCAAGCAGTCCAGTATATATAGTTAGTTGTTTACTTGATGTAACCTAGTTTTGGAATTCTATCTATCTGTTTCCTCTTGAACTCGTGGTTAAGCCCATGTCTCATTAACTATAGTACTTGGCCAGTTCTGCCTTGTACTCTCGCTATTCTGTTTGTGTTGTCTGTAGGGTGATCATTAGGTGCATTGCCTAGTGGTTAGTCAAGGGCCTAACATTAAGTTTATCAGTTGATAACCAGACCTGCTGACTGACGGAGTATTCAGGTGCCTCAGAATGTCTTTTCTCTGAAGCGGCAACCATTTTATCACATGTTTCTTCTAATGCTGCTTCTATCTTCTTGTGAGAACAACCTATTTCTCCCACAAAGCCAGCTAATTTCCCTTCAAAGCCCATGCGTGGGGCGTAGTTACAAGTGACAGAGAAGGAGATGGAGCCAGTGGCTGTGATTATGGTGTTATTGTGGGAGAATTGGGCCATTTTCAACCAATCTGCCCATTTGTGCTGCTTCTTTCCTATGTAAGTGTGGAGATATTGTTCTAGATCTCTGTTGACACGCTCTGTCTGTCCATCAGTTTGGGGATGATAGGCAGTAGAAATCTTTTGATGGATACTGAGGAGTTTGCACAATTCCTGGGTGAAGGCAGACACAAATTGGGGTCCATGATCTGAAACAAGAGAGGAGGGGAGTCCGTGTGTACACCATACATGATCTCTAAATAAATCTGCTAAATCCGTGGAAGAACAAGTGTTGTGTGTTGGAATAAAAACCACTTCTTTGGAGAAGCGATCAACTACAACGCAAATAGCTGTAAAAGAACATGATTCGGGTAAACCCATGATGAAATCTACTGAGAGATCTTCCCATGGATGCTTTGCAGCAGGAAGGGGAATGAGTTTCCCTGCTGGTGCCTTTTGCTTACCCTTTGTGAGGGCGCACACTTGGCAGCTATCTACATAAAGTTTAACATTTTTGGTGACACCAGGCCACGAGAAGTAACAAGTAAGAGTATAAATGGTCTTGGCATGACTGCCATGACCCACGGTATCATACAGGAATGTCTCTCTGACACCCTCCTACTCAAAACAGAGTCCTGCACCTCTGCAAAAGAACTCTGGGATAAGCTCCTATCACTTCTGAATGTTCCAAGCATCTCCTCTGCCTTCTACATATTCCAACAACTCTTCAGCATGACCTGGAATGGCAACTCCAAAGTTTCAAAGTGTTACAACTATTCTTTTCTTTCATTTATTTACTATGACTACTCAGCCTCTTTGTACTACCAACACTAGGACCTCATATCACCCATGTCCTAGCCCATCCTTTGGACTTCATTCCCATTCTCCACCTCTGGCTTCTTCTCACTTTGTACCAGAGGTGCATTCACTCTGAAGCCATCGCTTCTCATGAGAAAGCACAACATCTCATGAAGGAATGAACTGCCTCGAAGTTCCGATCCTAGAAAGTAGGAGATAAGGTGTGGCTCAAAGGTCATAATCTCCACCTGAGATACCCATCAAAGAAGCTTGCCCCCAAAAGAAAAGGCACTTTTGAGATATCCAGGGTCATCTCTCCAGTGGTGTACCAGCTTCACCTTTCCAGTACCTGGAAAATACACAACGTCTTCTATGCTTTCCTATTATCAACCTATCATGAAACTCCAGAACATGAACATAATTTTACCGATCCTCCCCCTGATATCATTGATGGAGATGAAGAGTATGAAATAGATAAGATTCTTTCCCACAGAGGCTCACGTGGACGTTGGCAGTACCTAGTGTCCTGGAAAGGATACTCCTTGGCCAAAAATATGTGGAAACCAGAAAGAAACCTTAAAAATGCTCGTCCCCTCCTTACCACATACCAACTACAACAACCAAACAACTTCCCCATAACCAACTAAACAATGGATCTTGTACTTGCAGTTTTCCTAGTGACCGTTCTTGCTCTCCTCCTGGCCTTCTTGCGCCAAACACAATTCTTCCTAGAAATCTCCATCTCCTCCTTCTCCCTCCATCTCATATGGGATGACCTCCAAGATACCAGATTCTCCACCAACTCCCCATCATCTCCCCCCACTCCTGCAGTTTGGTCTCCAGACACTGAACAAACCCTCTGAGACCAACCACCTACTGATGCCTGGAACACTGGCCCCGTTCCCTGGGATGAACCCACCAATGTCTCAGGAACCATCCCTATCCAACCAGGACCTGACCCAGCCTTCCCTGAATGGCCTGGCTTCCCTATCGCTCACCCAAATCCAGCTCTTGCCCAATACCCCGGTGCCCCCAATCTCGCTCTCCCCAATGGGATTAATGCAGAAGAAGATGTGGAGATCACTGTGGCAGCTGCCAACTAAAGTATTCTCCTTTATCTCCACTATACTATAAAGAACCAAGTTGTCCACCCTTCCCTTTTCCTCACCCCAATATATGACCCCTTCTGTCCTTTTCTATCAATCATGTCTGTCCCTATCTCTATACCTACTCTTCTCCTTTCCCTATCTCCTGTACAACATTGTATACTTTTCACTGCTCTATTGGACACTCTGGAGGTCTCTATCTCATTAAGCCAACACCCCTCCTACTCAGATGAACACGCTGTTCTGGTATGACATTACTTCACACTCTCCTCCCTCTGTTACTTCCATCATAATCTCTTCCCTACAGTAATCCAAGATCCTATCCTCTTCACTGCCATCAACAAAGATGTGGAAGAGCTCCACATAGGAACTCTTGACCTCTTAAACAGAGCAGGGTTCATACAAGTCATCCTCAAGCTCCCCCCTCACCTCTATTAACCCATATTGTTTATCCTGACTCATTACTCCCAAGCAGAACAGGCATTCCTTGCCAGGAGCCCCTCCCCTGATGGAACAGAGGCCACCCTTGCAGTTGACGATGATGGAAACCCTCTGTATTGATGGGGATCAACTAACAGACCCTTCATGGAACCAACTCCTCCAGATTCTCCTCAATACAACCCCTCCCCTCTCCACAATCCATCTATCTCTTCCTGTTTTGTTGCTCGCACTGTCAGCATTCTGTGGTGTTTCGCCTGTGACTCCCTCAGTCATCACTATTAGTCTTGCCCGCGGTACCAATACTCTTACTATCATTGTGTGGCGCCCAAACATTTCCAATGGGACTGTACTGAGTGGCAATGTTTCCATTGTCTTCAGACCAGACATCATCCCTATTTCTGTTACGACGGCCAGGAGGCTATCGTAATGGGGCCTTTGCTGACAAGGATGTCGCTTGGAGAGCGACGACGCAGTTAGCACTTGGGGTTTTCCTACAAGCGCACGAAGGAGTGTACTCAAGGGGATTCCTTAGTACAGGGACAAGGAGTCACTGGTGAGGTGATGACACAGTGATTGCCTGGGGGTTTCCTACAGGTGGACAAGGGTTCGACTAGGGTGGATACCCGTAGGCCGACAAGGATTCCTTTATGAAGGAATAACAAGGAGCGGTCACTTAGAAGTAGACTGGAGACTTAGAGAGTCAAGGACGAAGAAGAAAGGCGTAGATTGCCTTAGCGCAGGACAAGGTACAAGGTGGTAACTCAAAGGAGGTCTAAGCTAAGGACTCCTATCGTAAAAGAGAGGGTTTATATACCCCTGGATATGCACACGGGCTAAGTGCAGAATATCGTGGGATCGGGATAAACCATGGGATAATGCGTATGGAGTCAGGAGAAGCGTGTATCCTGTGTATCGTAATAAACTGGATCAGAGAAAGAAGAGAAGTATGGACACGTGCATGAAACATGCGAAACACGTGTCTGACTATCGTGGGAAGAATCAACGAAGTCGTGAGACAATGGGAAGGTACCTTTGGTATAGAGGTAAAGGAAGCCGAAGGCGGAGAAAGGGAAAGAAGTCCAATGGTCGAGCAAGGACACGTAGGATGCGTGGTCCTGGTGCTGGTAGTACAAGTAGCGAGAGTAAACGTAGCAAGTGAAGAAAAGAAAAGAGAAGTCGTAACAATTTCTGCCCCAATAGGAATGGAGACACCTTTTTCCTCCACCCAGATGGAGAGGGTTTCTAAGAAAGTGAGGACACTTCCATCTTATGTGGGGGTAATGTTATGATTCTTTCTTCATCCTACAGATTGCCAGTCAGCCCCTTATTCTTTCGTCTGCTTTATGCTTCTTTCCTTTACCTAGACCCATGAGCAGGATTTCTCGTCTAGCCATTTGACTAACTTCTTGATGGACGGCCACTCTCCCCTAGAATAGCCTTTCCCCTCTGCCCTATCCTCATGTCCCCCTTTTTGGTAGCAGCATAGCTTGGTTCATGCTCCTTACCAGTCCCTATAAATACGTCACCTTTGTACTATTACATCCCTAGCTAGTTCTATGCAATACCAGCATTACTTCTGGCTACCAGACTTGCATCACTCGAGAGTGCCTTAGTCTGAGACTCCACTTCACTCTAAACAGTCAACAATCTACTGCCAAGTGATCACTAAAGCTAGGACTTAATGCCTTTGCATAACAAAGGGTATCTCATGGTATAAGCTCATTGTCAGAATTGGAGGGGTGATCACCATCATTACCGAGAAAGTTGGAGTCATCATTTGATAGGTCATCTCCAGGGTCATCCAGAGGACCACCATCATTGGATAGTGTATGGAAACCAGGCACTCCTTTGCTTGGGTGCTGGCTGGAATGTGATGGAAAAAAAGAAGGGTCTTCCTTAAGGTTGAGCTCAACAATATGCACTCCTGGAGTAGGAGACAGTGGTTGGGGGCACTCTTGAGAAGTGGAAATGGGGGTGCGTTGAGCTGAAAAGCTCTGGAATTGGTCAACGAGCTTGGGACCTTAATAACTATTTCTAAACAGGCTAAGAGGGTTGAAGCAAGGAGATGTATTGGTGTTCACACTGATGGCGCAGGTCCTAGATCTAGTAACATGAGTAGACATCGTAAGCAGACTCTTGGACAAGTATGAGTTCAAATATACCATTAAGACCAGATCAACTCTGGTACAAACTCCAGAACTCCAGAGTTATGTACTAGGGCAAGGGACTTCAGCTTCACTATATGTGGTGTGCCCTTGTCAGAGTCCAGTTGTCCCGGATTTACAGTGACTGTCAGAGATGGTTGGAAAGAGATTGAGAATCAGCAATGACCCAAAGCCAGATCAGGGGTTGGGTCAGAGAAGAGTTGTCAAGACTTAGAGTGAGGATCAAAGGAATGGAGGTGAATCTAATATGATATTCAAACTCAAGTACAAGACCTATTGGTATGAGTTTATATATGAAGTCAGAATGGGAGGTGGAGTTACTAAGTCCAGGGATATGAGTATTTTCAAGGGGAGGAGTATTTTCAAAAGTGAGTAACAAGACAGAGACATCCAATTGAAGGATCACTGGGTAACTACGATGGAGTCAGAAAGGACAGGGAAGTCAGGGTACAGGATGAACAGAGGTAATGAGATATTGGAAATGTACATTACAGGATATATGAGATGGAGAGGCAATGTTAGACCCTTGACTAACCACAGGGCAATGCACCGAGTGATCAATCTACAGACAACACAAACAAGACAACAAGAGTACAAGGCAGAACTGGCCAAGTACTATAGTGAGCAAGACATGGGTTTAACTGTTATAATATGAACATTTTCAAACATTTTCGGACTTTAACTTTTCTTTCTTCCAGTCACGTGATCTGTGCATGTGACCGTGGGAACCAGCACATGACTAGGTCTAGAACCAATGATGTCATACCTCATGGTACCCACACCCTTTTAATTTCCACTCTTCTCACACAGCCCCTTTAATCTCTGTCTCTTCTTTTCCCGTGCCTGGCTTCTCACATTAGTCTATTTATGGTAGTTCCTCTCATGCATAGCATGGTCTATGTGTGCACCTGTAACATATATAAGGTAGACACTTGCGACTGGAATCCCCAGTCTAATCCACTTCATTGTTTGCTCTACTGGTCATTGCCTGAGGGACTTGTTTCTTCTTGTAGGCCTGCATCAACCAGATAAGGACTTCTCCTCCATCCTCTTTTCTCTCTTCGCCAGGACATGTGTAGCCTGCGAGACGTCGAGCCTTGTGGTGTTTCTGTCATTCGCAATAAGATCATAACACTTGGATTAAACTGTTATACACAACGCTCGGACCCTAGAGCTAAAGGGAACTATCGGGATTTGCACATACCTGCCCCAAGGTCTCTACAAAATTAATTAGAGACTCTGCGCTGCTCGCCGGAGCTTTCCACGACTTTTCCTTTCTCTATGCCCGTGCCTTTAGGGTGTGCCTTGAGTGGCAAGATTTTGTCGTGTTAGTATAGAAATTTCGAAGTCCCTCCTTGAGGTGATAGCGCGCGTGGGTCGAGCCACGTTTGCATAGGACGACATCGGATCACAGCCGTCGTGCTGCCGGTGGCTGAGTCATTACGAATAAAGTAGTCAGTACACGTAACCAGGGTCTCTGCGGTCACCCTTGGAATTGCCGAAGAAGACAACGATATTACCTCCGATCACTTCCTTACTATCTCCGACCTCATCCTTGTAGTCTCCCCAGAGCGTGGTTGAAACAGTCCACGCAGTAAGGAGGCGAAAGAAGACATCCTGGATCCCAATGACCATCTCCCGGTCGATTTCATTCAAGACAAAAATCCCCACCTCGATAACCTCGTCCTTGTATCTCTCCCTAAATCCCGCCCTCACAAAGTTTATCAACGCCGCTTAGATCGTCAATGACAAGCGCACCATCTTCCCCTATTCGAACTTGAGAACCATCACCCTTTCTACAACTTTCTCCGCCCCTACCTTTGTCCAAAAACCATCCTTCGCTCCGTAGTCAAGTATGGCGGAGGTAGATCTCGATGATCTCGTTAGGCACATTGCGGCCCTTAATCTTGAATCCGAGAAAAATAATGTTACAAAGAAGATCGCTGACCCTGAGAAGTGGGACGGTGACAGAGGAATG
The DNA here is from genome assembly GCA_003316205.1 of Boletus bicolor. Classification (NCBI taxonomy): domain Eukaryota; kingdom Fungi; phylum Basidiomycota; class Agaricomycetes; order Boletales; family Boletaceae; genus Boletus; species Boletus bicolor. Next base: position 8,321 of record QFEM01000237.1, read on the forward strand.
TGGCGACTGTGGTGGGTCAAGTTGCGTCTCTGGGTTGACACCCAAAAATGGAGATCCGATAAACTCCGAGCTGTTGCAGTTCTTTCCCAGTTTGAGAAGAAGGCTGAGGGCTTCGCCCAAATCACCCTTGAGAGGTATCTCAATCGGGAAGATGAAAATACACACGATGAGCACGGTACCGTAACCGGCAAGAGAGGAGACTCGGCTTGGCCCTCATGGGGAGTTCTCCAAGACGAAATCAAACTTTACTTCCGCATCGACATTCTCTGCCACGAGTCCCTACGAAAATTGGAAGGTCTGAGACAGAACGGGCACCCTATCAACCTCTTCCTGCAAAGGTTTGAGGTTCTAAAAAGAGAAGCGGACATAGAAGATTACCATGTGGTAACTCTTCTAAAAAAGGCGGTTGACTACCGCATCTACGAGAGGGCTTGGCTTAATCGGCTGACCAGAGATCTCGATTACAACAACCTCACCAATGTCTACCAAGCAATCGGAAGGGCATATGAGCAGATTGCAGTCGAGCGAGGTCCCCCTGCTAATGCCCACTTCGTCCCCCACTCTCAACCCCATTACCCTGCGCCGTCCAACCCTCCTCCCTCTCGTCCGCAGTGTACCCCATATGGAACCCAACCGGGCCGAGGGGCCCCTATGGAGATTGGTGTACAGCAGGCTGTGCCACCTTCTCGCCCTGACACAAGGACTTGCTTCCTCTGTGGCAAACCAGGGCACATTAAACCAGATTGCCCCTCCAACCCCAATCGTCGTCCAGCCCGCACGCCTCAGCAGAGGCAACAAGTTGTTTGGGATTATGATTCTGGACAGTACGTCTTTGTTCCCCAACAGGATGTTTATTCTCAGGCCCAGGTGGCCATGCATTATCCCGGACGACCCCTTCCCACTCCACCAGCCTTGGCAGCCGTAGCTACAAATGCCAATCACAGATCATACATCTCGGAGGAAGCCGAAGCTTTCTATCGGGACAAGTTTGAAGCCGAGGCCAAGCATCGCGAGGCCAAGGCTTTAAAAGGCAACAGCATGTGAATGATGAGGGTGTTCATGTGTCTGAACAATTTTCTTCTTCTTCTTTTTCTTCTTGTTCTGATTCTGATTTTCCTCTTTCTGACTTGTCTTCTGTATTACGTCGTATTTCTTGTAATTCCGTAAGAGCATCTCAATTGAGCATGGCACCGGAACAAAAATATAGTGTGCTTAATTCTCTTACAAAACAACAAAAAATATCTTCTATTTATAAACCCCTCAAGGTCACGATGCACCATACAATGACGTTGTCATTTGGCGGAGAGTTCTTGCTTGAGACCGTCATACATTGTATGCGGAATGGCCAGTGGGAAGCATTCCAATTCAAAGCTCTCTTGGATTCTGGAGCTTCCCACACCTTCATTGATCACAATTACATTCGCTGCCACGGCATTCCTTTTTATACTCTTGAAAATCCTATAAAGATACATAACGTAGACGGCTCTGAAAGAGCCATTGGACAAATCAGGCATGCGGTCACTTTGATCATGGAAATTGCTGGACATTTCAAAACTATAGACACTTATATTTCCAAAATTGGAACCCATCGCATGATTATCGGGTATGATTGGCTTTATCACCACAACCCTGTCATCGATTGGACCCTCCAAACCATTTCCTTCCCTCGTTGCACTCAGTATTGTAAAATTATGGGGCTCAGACCCCTGATTCATGGTTGTTCACCTGCCGTCTTACACACTATAGAAGAAGGGCTAAAGGAACAGGTACTGGAGACCTATCACGAGTTCTTGGACATGTTTTCGGAGAAAGAGTCCGAACGCATGCCTATTCGGAAGCCTTGGGATCACGCAATAGATCTCAAGCCAGACTTCGTTCCGAAAAAGGGTCGAGTCATTCCCCTATCAGATATTGAAATGGACGAAGTTCGCACGTTCATTGACAAAGAGCTCAAAAAGGGTTATATTAAGCCCTCAAAATCTCCACAGACCTCACCGATCTTCTTCATTCCGAAAAAAGATGGTAAAAAATGTATGGTCATGGACTATAGATATTTAAATGAAGGTACCATCAAAAACTCCTATCCACTTCCTTTAATTCCACAGCTCATCAATCAGCTAAAAAATGCCGATATGTTTACGGCCCTGGATCTCCAATGGGGCTATAACAACGTTCGGATCAAGGAAGGCGATGAATGGAAGGGCACTTTCGTTACGCCCATTGGCGCCTACAAACCCACGGTTATGTATTTCGGGATGACCAACTCACCCCCCACTTTCCAGCAGATGATGAACGATATATTTAATGACATGTATGCCGTAGTAATCATTTATATCGATGATTGTATGATATTTACGTTGAAGAAGACCAAGGAGGAGCACGAGGAGGTCATTAAGGAGGTTCTACGTTGCTTACGTGACAATGACCTTTACATAAAACCCTCTAAATGCTTCTTCTCGAAGGATCAGGTGGACTTTCTCGGCATGGTGGTATCTAAAAAGGGGGTAGAAATGCAAGAAAAGAAAGTCTCTGGGGTTATGGACTGGCCGGTTCCTACTCGGCTAAAGCAACTCCAAGGTTTCCTAGGACTTTGTAATTATTATAGGCGTTTCATTTCGGGCTTTGCCGAGGTTGCACACCCCTTGAACGATCTTACCAAGAAAGACGTTCCGTTCACATGGGGTCCTGACCAACAAGCGGCATTTGAAGCCCTCAAGAAGAAGTTTACCACGGCCCCCCTTCTCACGTATCCTAACCGAGATCAGGAGGTTTGGGTAGAAACAGACGCCTCGGATATTGCCACGGGAGCTGTACTCTCAACATTATGCGACGATGGTAATTGGAGGCCTATTGCCTTCATCTCTCACTCTTTCAACAGCGCAGAGTGCAATTACCCTATTTACGATAAAGAATTGTTGGCAGTGATTCGGGTGCTGGAAGAGTGGCGTCATTATCTTATTGGTTGTGAACGGTTCGAGATCTGGACCGACCACAAGAATCTCGAGTACTGGAAAAAGCCGCAGACTCTTAGTGGTCGGCAAGCCCGATGGCATGCGGTTTTACAGGAATTTAATTATGTTTTTGTTTACAAGCCTGGTGCTTCTAATGGTCGGGCTGATGCGCTCTCTCGCCGCCTGGACCATGGGGAGGCTGTGCAGGACCATAACACCAATATCATGGTCTTGCCTCCTTCCGTCTTTATTAATTCTGTCACTTTATCTTCGGACTTTTATTCAGAGTTGGAATCTGAGTCTGCCTCCATGGGGATGGACATGGTGAACGACTTCCTTTTTGATGCTTCTATGAACATTTTCAAAAATAACAAAAACAAAGTTTTCATACCTCCCTCTCTTCGTACTCATTTACTTACTTTATGTCACGATTCCCCTATCTCTGGTCATGGCGGTCATGCCAAAACCATTCACACGCTTACTCGTTACTTCTCGTGGCCTGGTGTCACCAAAGACGTTAAATTATATGTAGATAGCTGCCAAGTGTGCACCCTCACGAAGGGTAAGCAAAAGGCACCGGCAGGAAAGATTATGCCCCTTCCCGCTGCAAAGCATCCATGGGAAGATCTTTCTGTAGACTTCATCATGGGTTTACCCGAATCACGTTCATTTACGGCCATTTGCATTGTCATTGATCGCTTCTCCAAAGAAGTGGTCTTTATTTCCACTACGGACACTTGTTCTTCCGTGGACTTAGCTGCTCTTTTCAGGGATCATGTTTGGTGTATTCACGGACTCCCATCCTCACTCGTTTCCAATCGTGGACCTCAGTTTGTGTCTGCATTCACCCAGGAGCTTTGCAAACTCCTTGGAATCCATCAGAAAATTTCTACTGCATATCATCCCCAAACTAATGGACAAACAGAGTGCGTTAACCGAGATCTTGAACAATATCTCCACGCTTACGTAGGAAAGAAGCAGCATGACTGGGTGGATTGGTTAAAGATGGCCCAGTTCTCTCACAATAATACCGTAACCACTGCCACCGGTGATATCCCTTTCAACATTACTCGCAATTACGCCCCACGCATGGGCTTCGAAGGGAAATTGACTGGCTTTGCGGGAGAAATTGGCCGTTCTCACAAGGAGATAGAAGCGGCTTTAGAAGAATCACACAATAGAATGGTTGCCACTTCGGAGAAAAGACGTTCAGAAGCACCGGAATATTTCATTGGTCAGCAGGTCTGGCTATCTACAGATAAATTAAACCTCCCATACACGGCAAAGAAGCTCACACAAAAATGGATTGGACCCTATGCTATCTCCGCAGTCCTTCCAAATGCTGTTACACTAAAACTTCCCCGAACCATATGCATCCATCCCACGGTTAATATCTCTCGTATCAAACCTTATCGGGAAACCCTACCTGGACAACCCAAAGTCCGTCCCGACGTGATTGAGGTAGATCAAGAAGGGGAAGAACAGTTTGAGGTTGAATTTGTTGCAGCTTCGCGTCTCAAGAACAGGAAACTGGAATACTTGGTACATTGGAGAGGATACGATGAAACCGATCGTACCTGGGAATCGGCCGACATCATTAACACTGCCCCATTGGCAGTTGCCGACTTCCATCGGAAGAATCCATCCGCTCTCCGCAAACTCCGCGGTCTTACCGTTTCCTTGTTCGCTTCTCTATTTACTCCTTTCGAGAACTTTACCGAAACCGTTCCTTCCACGACTCGCCTAGAATTCAAGTCCTAAAAAGGGGGTAGTGTTATAATATGAACATTTTCAAACTTTTTCGGACTTTAACTTTTCTTTCTTCCAGTCACATGATCTGTGTATGTGACCGTGGGAACCAGCACATGACTAGGTCTAGAACCAATGACGTCATACCTCATGGTACCCACATCCTTTTAATTTCCACTCTTCTCACACAGCCCCTTTAATCTCCATCTCTTCTTTTCCTGTGCCTGGCTTCTCACATTAGTCTATTTATGGTAGTTCCTCTCATGCATAGCATGGTCTGTGCGCGCACCTGTAACATATATAAGGTAAACACTTGTGACTGGAATCCCCAGTCTAATCCACTTCATTGTTTGCTCTACTGGTCATTGCCTGAGGGACTTGTTTCTTCTTGTAGGCCTGCATCAACCGGATAAGGACTTCTCCTCCATCCTCTTTTCTCTCTTCACCAGGACACGTGTAGCCTGCGAGATGTCGAGCCTTGTGGTGTTTCTGTCGTTCGTGATAAGATCATAACATTAACCACGAGTTCAAGGATAAACAGATAGAATTCCAAAACTAGGTTACATGGAGTAAACGACTAACTATATATGCTGGACTGCTTGAGGGCAGGCGTGAGATATAGAATGTACTAGAAGGTTACGTAATGTGATGTCATGGTGACATCATAGCCTGGACTATTAGGGCAAAGGGGAATCTGAGGTAAATGATGGAATAAACGATAAGGGATGTGATCAGGGTGAATTGCCGATGCATGTGAAACAGTACTTAAATAGAAGGGCAAGGGGAAACTGCCTGGGTTAAGGGGGAAATGAATCGAGATCTGGATCTGGGATCGGAGATCAGGATTTAGGAGAGACCATAATGAGAGGTCAATGATATCAGTCCAAGAGGGAAAACGAAAATAGGTGATACCGGACGAGGTCATCGGTGATCACTGATAGATAACGAATGAAGTTGGATCTAGCTGAGATAAAATAAGATAAACGAGAGACAAAGGAGAAGAGAGGAGAAAGGGAGCCATAAATAGAATGTGGCGGTGAAGAGTTAGCCAAGGGTGCCATGACTTAGCTAAGGTAGCGGTGTGATATCGGATAGGACCTGTGAATAGGGGTGAAATCTTACAGGCAACTCTAGAGATTCAGAGCTGCAATAGGTGTGATATAAGTCTGGAGTTGGCACATCTAGCATCAGAGATTCCAAAGTTGGACTTGTAAGAAATATGGGATATGACAATTGTGTACAAGTACAACAACAGATATTGCTAGTAGCAGAGACTCTGTATGAGAGTCAGGGGTATCCCAAAGCAAGGTTAGCTAAGGGTTAGCTAAGCCTTGGTGGGCTAAGCTGAGGAAAGGCACTATAGGAGGTGCTAGGCAAGACTAATACTGCAGAGACCTAGGTCAAAGATAGGGGTGAACATTTCAGATATTCAAGAGAATTCCAAAACTAAAGTACATACAGTGGCTCAAAAAAGTGTCCCAATATTGGGTTATTTTGGAAAAACTTGACATTTGAAAAGAAACCAGAAAGCATTAGCTCTAATCTCTGCAGGGTCATTGATAGCCCTAATCCTTGCCCTGAATATAAGCTACTTATTATGTGATTTGGTTGTCATGGCATTGTAATATAACCATTTCAAAATGACATGTCATTGGGACACTTTTTTGACCCTGATATTATTGGCCATTATTTAGTAAATAACATAAGCTCTTGATAGATGCTATGCTTCAACCCTGATTCATTATGTAACTTACATAATCCTGAGTGGTATAAAAGGCAGAGATACCACCCAGAGAACTCCACTTTATCATAAGATCCATTTCTGCCTCTGCTAGAGCCAATATTTTTTTTCTCTCTGAATCTGGCCTTTTTAGTAGGCAGATATCCTCCCAAAGTGGTTTAGGAAAGTCTACTGTGGCCAGGGTCATCAAAGAAATCCATCCAGGCAAGAAAAACATCAGATTGGGATGTCCTTCCAAGCTCTCTTCTGCTGACAAAAGGAGAATTGTCTCTAGTATTACCTCTGGTAAGGCTAAAAATGCTGTTCAGGCAACCCATCTTATCAATTCTGCCCTCTCCTTTCCTATCTCTTGCCAAACTGTTTGCAATGTACTCAAGTCTGCATCCCTCAAGGCTGTTGTCAAGAAAAAGAAGCCACTCCTGTCTATTAAGCACAGGAAACATAGATTGGCCTTTGCTCTGAAGTATCAACATTGGACTGTGGAGGACTGGACTAGGGTTATCTGGTCAGATGAGACCAAGGTCAACAGAATTGGGTCAGATGGAAGGAAATATGTGTGGAAAGTGACAGGAGAGTCTCTACAAGACAAGGAAGTATAAAGTACAGTAAAGTTTGGAGGAGGTTCCCTGATGGTTTGGGGATGCATGGGATGGAATGGAGTGGGAATCCTTGCAGAGGTAGAAGGGAGGATGAATGCTGAG
>QFEM01000241.1:0-13959 GCA_003316205.1 Boletus bicolor
GTACGGTGTCCCCCATCAACAAGTCGCACGTCACCACCACAATGACAACGATAAGAAGGGTGAGTGGGTCTGCATTGGGGGTAAGCAAGCGCCCAGGACACGGGACGGTGATTACGCAAGAGTGATTCCATAATGCGACACGTATGCCAGGCGACGAAGGCATACGGCGAGTAAACAACCAAGCATCATTTTTTCCATCACTCTGACACCTGGTCGAGTATGTCTTCTGAATTGTATTGGAGCGGAAGGAATGGTGAGTACGTGGGCGGGACAATTGAAAGTGCGATGCTGACGAGAACACAAGAGTCGTCGGGCGGCGGCAGTGTCTCCTTCAGTGACGTTGCCGGAAAGGAAGTAAACCCGATCGTAATCGATGGTCGGGGTAACATATCGTCACTTGCGTTCCTCGCTGATGGGGAGCGCATTATCAGCGGTGGCGAGGAAGGAAAGATTCGACGTTGGCGAGTGAAAGATGGCAGGGAGGTGGGGGCCCCAGTGGATACGGGGAGTTATGTTTGGAACATCGCAGTGTCACAAGATGGAAAATGGGTCGTGAGTGGGACGGAAAGTGGCCAGGTGATGGTGTGGGATGCGAAGAGCTACGAAAAGGTGATCGAGTTCAAAGGACACAGCGAGCGGGTGTGCGCAGTGGACGTCTCTCCGGATGGGACGAGAATTGCGACCGGGTCGAATGACAAGACTGCCTGCGTCTGGTCGCTTTTGACTGGCCGGCCACTGCTCGGCCCCTGGAAACACGACTGGCGGGTGGTCGCTGCCAAGTTCTCGCCCGACGGACATCTCATCGCTACTGCCACGTGGCGGCGCTACTCTGTTCGGATCTACCACAGTCGGAATGGCCACCTCCTTGTCGATGTCCCAATCGGAGTCAACTCAGGCTTAAACCAATCCCTCGCCTGGGCCGGTGATAGCAAGAAACTCTTTGCCTTATCTCGCAACGCGAACATCAGCTGTTTCGACGTCTTCACTGGGACGACTCTCTCTCAATGGCCCATTCACAGTGGCAACGATCCCAGGTGCATTTCCCTGGCAAACAACGGGGCATTCTTGGTCGCTTCTGCGAACTCATCGGTCTCGTTCTGGGACGTTACAACGCAGAAGAAAATTGGGTCTGTCATCCAGTATACAAATGACGTCGTGTCCATGGCCATCTCGTCAAACTACAACCTTGTGATAGGCGGGGACAACACAATCACTCTTCACGGATTGTGCGATACCCTTCCCTCGCCTTACTCTGATGCTGTAAGTGCACTGCATCACAATCCTCCTATGTGAGATCGCTTTCTAACCACAAACCGCTTTGCTGACTGCTGCAGATCGTCGCTGAACGCGCCGTGCAGCGCATAAAGGTGGAAAAGGCTGGTCTCGAGGAGACGATCCGATTCCTTCGTGCACAGGAGGAGAACTCGAGTGCGTTTCTTGGCACCCCGACATGCGTACCGCTGACATCATTGTTCATCAGACAGCAGAATCGTGGGTCTTGAAGAAACCGTTCAGCAACTCCGTAACCAGCTCTCCGACTCCCAACGTGCAGCCCATGAGAAGGAGGATAACCTGAATGCGACCATCCGGTCCCTGCGTGGACAGGACAAGAACTCGAGTGCGCCCATTGCTCCGCTGACTCACGCATCATTGACATCCTCGCCCATTAGACACAATTTCACGTCTCGAAGAAACCGTCCAACAACTCCGGAACGAGCTCTCCGACTCCCAACGTACAGCCGATGAGAAGGACGCCCTCAACGAAGCTATCAAGTCCCTTCGTGCACAGGACATGAGCTCGAGTACGTCCATCCACCCTTACTCGCGCGTCATTGACGTCCACGTTCAATAGATAGAAGAATTGTACATCTCGAAGACACCATCCAGCAGCTCCGCGCTGAGCTCACCGACTCCCAACACAAAGCCGATAACCACGTCCAGATCCTTCGTGTGCACGAGCAGAAGCATCAATGCGAAGTCCTATATGCCGAGGGCCGCGTAACCGATGCTGCGGCCTCCCTTCTCGCGATCATGAACACCGTAAGCGAGGAAGTCAGAGCCAGCAAGCTGATAATGGACTGGCTTACTAGTACGTTTTGGCGTCGCATATAAGGATAGAGCATTCAATTCTTACCATCAGAATTTACCCACCAATGCATCACGACTCTGGAAAGAGTTGGAGACGAGGCATCGAACGTCGAGAGACGGGATGAAGCTGTTGCAGCCTACTCTACTGCATTGTTGCTCAGTCCCTCGGCCCCGAGCAGTGTACTGATCAAATGGGCGAGCATCATATTGATTCACGACACAGCGAACAAGGCGTTGAGTGCTGCTACCAAGGTATGCTTTACATGTTATTTTGGGTCCGCATATCGACACCATTTTCGGTCCAGTTCCAGGTTCCGAGGTTTGCCATCTATCGAACAATTTGCAATGTTCTAGAAGAGGACGGTCGTGTCACGGAGGCAATTGATTGTTTCCACCAAATGCAGAGCGAGCTACCAGAAGACGCGAGCACTCATGATGAACGAGCACAATGGGAACTTGGTGGGTGGTTGCAACGGCAACGTAGCCTGCACTAACCTAAACAATTACCCCAGATTTTCGTAGACATTGTGTCGAGAAGCTGGAGCAGCTAGGCGACGCCTCCATGGGCTCTCAGAACCATGATGCAGCCATCAAACAGTACTCTGATGCATTGATGCTCGATCCGACGAATGAATGTGATATTCTCCTCAAGCGAAGCAAAGTGCGAGCGCTCACGAGTTCGTGGGAGGAGTCCTTGATCGACGCTGACAAGGTATGGATCGTATTTCATGACACATCAAACAGACCCCGGTGATCCATTCTATTCAGGTTATTAGGCTCAATCCCTCATCATATAAAGGATATGAGAGGAAACATGCCGCGCTACACGGCATGGGGCGTCATAGTGCAGCATTCGTCGCATTCAGGATGATGCTCTCAAAGCTCGAACAATCACCTGATCCACACATTCGCGGTTGGCCATTTTGTTTTTATCGTGCAGAACAGCATGTATTGATTTTATTTCAATTACAGAACTTCGTGATGAGTATGTCGATGCCACACCGACGATTCGAAGCGTTATCAACCAGACTCTCCGCGATATGCCGCGTGTACTCATTGACACCACTACCGGTCGTCTCCATGATAAAACACAGCAAGTCACAGCTTTCGAGGAAATGCTGATCTACGACGAACTGCGTTCTTCAATGACCACTCAGCTCGACTATGCACGTATTTGGAGGGAGGTGAAGAAATTCTACCAATACGTGATGTTCTCCCACAGGTGGGAGTATGGTGAACCTCTGTTCCAGAGGGTCGAGCATATCTCCGTCTACGATCTCGAGTTATCCTCCCCAAACGTCAAGCTCCAGACATTTTGCACACTCATCCGTTCACTCGGATTCCAGTGGGTGTGGTCGGACACGTGCTGCATTGATAGAAAAGATAATGTAGTGTTACAAGAGTCATTGATTGCCATGTTCACATGGTATCGTGGCTCGTCCCTTACGGTCATCTACCTTCGTGGAGTCTGGTCAGAATTCCAGCAGTCTGGTGACCTCCGGAAAAGTATCTGGAACACTCGTGCATGGACATACCAAGAATATGTTGCCGCAGAGACGGTGCAGTTCTATACGGAAGACTGGAAGCCATACCTTGGCTTGGGTATGTTCAACCATAAAGAATCGCCCGCTATAATTTCAGAGATGCAACAGGCCACAGCCATGGTTACACAGGAGTTGGCAGTGCTTCGACCAGGGCTGGAGAGGGTGCGGGAGAAGCTTTATTTAGCTTCGACGCGTCACACAACGCTCGTGGAAGATGCCGCGTACTCGCTACTTGGGATCTTCAATGCTTCCATTCCAGTGATATATGGCGAGGGCAATCGCGCGGTCGGTCGACTCCTGGAACACATTCTGACAGGCTCGGGAGACATCACGATTCTCGCTTGGACAGGGCGCAAGGGAAGCTACAATAGCTGCCTACCCATTGACCTCGCAGTCTACGACCCACTAGTACCCCCGCATGTTCCACAACCCATCGAAACGGCTGAAATGGACGGCACGGTCACGGCATTAGGTTCATCTTTGCACGACGTTTCCCTGGCTGTGAGGTTGTATGACCTCCTCAACGGACTTCCTTCACCTTCACTTGCTTCAAGTCGGCTGCGTCTTCCTGGGATTGTTTTCCGCCTCACGACGGACCTCGTCCACGCCTCAGGTCCGGATCCCGTGACGAATCTGCACATATTCCATGCGACAACGTCCACGTTTGGGGACATAGAGATCAGGACAGCAGACAACCTGGCCGTGATGAAGGATCTCTACCTCGTCCATCCGTGGATCCGCCCACTGCTGGATCAAGAATTCTCACATGGTGCAATTGCACTTGACAGAACCACACAAGCACTCCGGTTGGTTGCTCGTCTCAGGCAGCAGTTTGGCGCACTCTTGTTCGAGGCGGTGACGCGTGTAGAGTATAAGCGAGTCGCTGCAGACAGTTTAATCATGATTCAGGTTCGCGAGGAGGTTCCGTTGTCGGACTTGACAGACAACGTTCGTACGATCGAAGTACATTAGTTCTCGACCTCAGTTACCACGGACCCTTGAACGTGTTTCGCCTCAGTCTATTTATTGGCAGTGATGTCTCGACTACCCAAAATTCAAATGGTATGCAGTTCGATTGCCAGTACTTTCGATTACTTACCCACACGTCCCCCTTTCGTTTTTTTTGTGTATGCCTCAGCCTGCGCTATTCGTCGATCAGTCAGACGTGGGGTCGTCACGATGAACGGCATGCCCCGCTTCAATTCCGCTTTTTTCGTCTGTTGAAACGAAGCCTTTTTTTTGCTTTCCCCGCGGTGACAAGTGAGTAGATTTATTTGTCAAACATGTGGGATGACCGCCTATAATGCGGCCGACCGAACAGCGCGCACAATGGGATCCAGCGTTCATTATGTACGGATGCAGCCAATCCAGAACGTCACCTTTTTTGAAATTATCTTGCAGTCCTAAACACGCAATAGAAGACACGACAACAAGATAATGCGTCGTCGCACGCAGACAATACGAACGAAAGCAGAAGACGATACGACAAGAAGCAAAAGAAAACAGGCCCTGAAATCCTTGTGGCTTCACTTCTGGCATACCCCACTCCTCCAGACTGACGCACTCAAACGACATATCCCCCCCTCGGTTTTTTTTGTTACCTCGTTTATTGTCCTTAGGGCCGCGCCTTTTGTTGGACAGTACATGCGGTGACCCTCCGTATGGGAACGACAGTACGGATGGACTTGTACATGTACATGTGCACATTGAGTAAGTACAGTTCTGCAGCCCCAAAGAAACACAAGAAGACTGACGACCCGCAAGATTCATAGTACCCCCTTCTCCAGCTTGGTGCCGTCACTCAGGCACTTGCCAAAGACGACGTCGCGGAGGTCTTGAGTGACCAACGGGCCTCCTTTGTGCGGGTTCAGATGCACACACGAGGGTATTTGTGATTCACACTGCGAATAGAGCGTGTTGAACGAGATCCTGTGTTGGCCAAGCAAATACAAGAGCGTCTAGCGACATGGGAGCTTGGTCAATGCCAGCAGACGCGATCGGGCCTGTGAGGGAGCAGCCGGTCAGTACGTGCGATGCGTCAGCAATGTCTGGGTATGAAACACCAATGCATCAAATCAGTAATCTCTTCATTGAGCACCTGTACGATCGCTTCCTGCCTCCGAGGAGCGTACGCCCTTGCATTTTCCATGTCATATGTGTAAGCATCTCTCAGTCCTGGTCCTGAAACTGAAATTTCCGCTTAGTATTGGACCCAGTATCAGGACTAAAACCCTACCGAAGCTCACAATTTCAGGCATGTTTTCGAAGCCAGATATAAATATGCATCTGTTGCGTCATAATATCACGGCATGGTTTGCGACAATCAGCGCCCGAGGTTCTCGTGTGAGCCTGTCAATATGAAACTTGTAGGTCCACATGCTTTCCCTACGACGAACTGAGATGGAAACGTCCATGGACTGATTTCCCCACTAAGCATAGCTGCAAAAAGAGAGTCTCCTACTGGGTTTGGTCTCGTGGCCCTTGTTTCTGGCCTGTAGGGCATCTGCTGATCTGGGACACGTCAAAGGGGACTTAATAGTGGCCCGGGATTTCGGCCGCTTCTCCATGCTCTCTCCTTGAACTCCAACGAACTCGTCTTTGCAATGGGATAGGGAAAGGACGCCGTGGAGGAAAGCTGGGCACAGAAGAGATATAAAGAGTGTGGGACGTTTTGGACAGTCGACACGTCCTACCTCTCTTTCCCCTCACATACTATTGACTGCTATGTCGCTCAGTGTATTATCCTCCACCACTCGGACGGTGTCGGATGTGTTGGACGCAATTCTGACCCGCCTTCGTCCCTGCCACTCGCATGCGTTCTGTGCAGCTGTTACTTGCACAGCGATCTGGACCGTTCTTCGATGGTTCCGTACATCCCGTGGACAACTCCGCACCACACAGCTCCGAGGTCCACCTAGCGATAGCTTCCTCTACGGTGTTGGCAAGCACATCCTGGACGCCGAAGATTCTAGCGCCGTATATGAAGCGTGGGCACGAGAATATGGACCGGTATACGCGGTCCCGTCGACGTTAGGCAATAGGAGGATCGTGTTATGTGATCCCAAGGCGATCACACATTTTTATTCCAAGGAAACGTGGACGTATATTCAGACCCCGTTCATCAAGAAAGCAGTCGCGATGGTACGTGGCGGACGATGACGATCGTGTTGTATAGTGTGACTGACGCTTCGACCGAGTTTGGCAAAGGTCTGCTATGGGCCGATGGAGAAGATCATAAGAGGTATTTCCATCATTTGACACGTTCACGGGAGGAAACACTGACTGGTTCCGCCAGACAACGCAAGGCTTTGATACCTGCCTTCAGCATTTCTGCCGTTCGGCAGTTGACACCGATTTTTTACAATGTAGCATACACGGTCAGTGTGTCACTACAGGGACAGTAGCTCCAGTCTGACGTGAATGTCAACCCACTTACAGGCAAAAGTAGCTTGGGATGGCCTGGTCGAGTCAGGCGGCGAAAAAGGCGTTGTCATTGAGGTCCAAAGCTGGTACGTTTCGTGAAACGGCCTTTCATACCTTCGTAGCCAATCTTTGACTTGCTGATGTTGAAGGATGAATCATATATCGTACGTTTCTTCGTACCCTCCTCCTATGGGATGTCCATCATCACTGTGGCAGGCTCGATGTCATTGGTCTCGCAGGGTTTTCTCATAATTTTGGCGCGCTCGAAGGCAACCATGCATCTGTCACCGAGATCTTTGACGCATTCGTCGGATCGTCTCGTTTCTCAGCCTTCAATCAAGGTCTTCTTCTGTTAGGAGAGGTCTTCTCATTCCTCGCGTGGGTACCCACATCCAGCACAAGGCTCAGACAGAAGCTCAATGTCGCGATGGAGAAGATTTCGAGTGTGTTGCTGGCCCGCACACAGAGAGAGTTGGAATTCGGTGTAAAGGAGGGTGAGGAAGAGAGATCTGTTATTGGGTTGCTCAGTACGTGATCTGATTCAAGATCTTCCTTTCTATGTACCACTGACTCTCACGTCTTGAAAAATAGTCAAGGGCGCGGATGGGGATTCGGGAATCCACCTGACGATGGATGAAATCACGGCCCAGGTAAATGGATCTTGTTGAACGTGTCCTTGAGGTCCGTCGTCGACGTTGATTTTATAGATGAAAGTGTTACTCTTGGCAGGGTATGAAACGACTTCTAGTATGTGCCTTTGCTGTACATTCTTGAACGCATCCTTACCTCTGCACTAGTCAGCTTGACTGTAAATCGCAACCACGCACTCTGCATTTATCAGCTGAACATTTCCCTAGTGGGTCCTGCTGGAGCTCTCGCGAAACCCAGAAATACAGACTAAATTGCGAAACGAGCTTCTCGAGCATGGCGCAGATCCGACGTATGTCCAACTCACAAACGGACTTCCCTATCTCAACGCCGTCGTGCATGAGATTCTCCGCATCCACCCGCCTCTCGTCGAGTTTACGCGTGTTGTATGTCGTCAGCGATATCTCTCCACATCATCCCCCTCATGATTTATCATTCCCCACAGGCTATTAAAGATGATGTGATCCCACTCTCTGAACCCGTCCGCACGCAATCCGGCGAGCTGGTCAATAATTTGACCATTGCCAAAGGCACCCTCGTCGCTATCTCGATTGAAACCATGAACCGCTCCGCCGTGATTTGGGGCGAGGACGCCAAAATATTCCGGCCGAGTCGATGGCTCGAGGACGCTGGGATACCCGCCAGAGCCAGAGAAATTCAGGGACATCGACACTTGCTCTCGTTTGCAGATGGGCCGAGGACGTGCTTGGGGAAGAATTTTGCACTGACGGAGCTCAAGGTATGTTCGTACGGTGTGCGGGCCCGTGGGCCATGGATTCTCATGGTATTTTTATATAGGCGGTTTTGACGGTGCTCGTCAAGAACTTTGTCTTTGAGCTGCGTGATGGTGTCGATTCCAAGATTGAAATTGGGAGAGGTGTGCTTCCACGACCAAAGATTGCGGGTGAGGTGGGATGCAGGTTACCTCTACGAGTGCGACCGTACCTTGCCTAAGAGTGGACCGATGGTAACGACGTCGAGGCGTGTATTAACCGCCGCAGGACTTTGTTGTACAGTACCTGTCGTTACATGGACAAAGGGGGCGCGAGGGCCAGTTCCGACTCCCCCGCATTAGGAAAAAGCTCTCCGAGCTACACACCATCTGATCAAGCCACGGAATGGGTTTATTGCAGAAAAAGCTGGTAGTAATAGTAGAATAATTACTATGTCGTGTTACAAAACACCCTACTAGCGGCCGACATACTTGCGGCACATTGCTTGTTCCCCGGCTTTCAATTCCCTTTGTAGTAGTATATTCCGCCCCTCTTGCAATACATCGCCGGCCAGATCTGTATCTCCTCGTCTCGCCCTCTTGCAACACGGCCCGCCCATGCAACATGTCGCTCGTTCCGATGTTACGCCTCGGAGTCCTTTCGCAAAAAATATTACCTGCTGCCGCTTTTGCGCGTCGTCCGTCGCTCTTGCAATATATTGACTGCTACATCCATCCCTATTGCTCCTTTTTTTTCAACGCGCCGCCCACCATCTCTAACCCTCGTCCGTCGGGTCCCCCGGCATTTCCAAGATCCCACTGTGAGCAACCTGACCGCCGCTCATAGCCGTTACACTGATATGTACTAGTTACAGGACCTAGGTATTGAAGCTAGCGTGCTTACACCCACCTTTACTGGTGCGGTACATCGACGTCGAGATGGCCACAGGGGAATCTGAGGTCGAAGTCAAGGACAAGGCAGTGTGATTGAGAAAATACTCTTGGTGTTGAAGCACACCTGAGATTGACGAGGCAGTGACCTCAGAATTCGGGGAGTCATGGACATAAGGCACCAAAGTCCGGGTCTGCATTAGGGTACAGGTGAAAAGTGATTAATTGATTTGTGGATGAGAGCGAGCGCCAAGGACATGTGATGATTGTACATTGTTACCTGATGTGATTCGACAATGAAACACGTGTATGCCAGGCGGCGAAGGCGTACCGCGAGTAAACAACTGCGCATCCTTCTTTCCATCGCTCTGACACCTGGCCGAGTATGTTCTCCGATTTTTTCGCGGAGTCAACGAATGGTGAGTATATGGGCGAGGCGATCGAAAACGCGATACTGACAAACACAAGAATTGACCGAAAACGAATTCTCCTTAAATGAAAAGGAAGCAAAACGGATCGCATTCGATTGTCGAGGTTACGTATGCTCGATTGTGTTCCTCGCTGATGGAAAGCACTTTCTGAACGGTGACACGGAAGGAAGAATCCGGCAATGGCGAGTGGAGGACGGCAAGGAGGTGACGACCCCAATGGATGCGGGGAGTGAAATATGGAACATAGCAGTGTCACGAGACGGAAAGTGGGTCGTGAGTGGGACGAAGAGTGGCCAGGTAACCGTGTGGAACGCTGAGAGCCACGAAAAAGTGACCCAGTTCAAAGGACACATCGAAGGGGTGTGTGCGGTGGACGTCTCTCCGGATGGGACGAGAATTGCGACCGGATCGAATGACAAGACCACCTCCGTCTGGTCACTTTCAACTGGTCAACGACTGCTCGGCCCCTGGGAACACCGCTGGCACGTCGTTGCGGCCAAGTTCTCACCCGACGGAAACCTCATCGCCACTGCCACGTCGGCGCGGGACTCTGTTCGGATCTACGACAGTCGGAACGGCGGTCTCCTCGTCAACGCCCCAATCAGAGTCAGCGCAACCCTAAACCAATCCCTTGCCTGGAACGGCGATAGCAAGCAGCTCTTTACCTTGTCTCACGACGGAAATATCAGCTGTCTCGACGTCTCCACTGGAACGACACTGTCTCAATGGCCCATTCACAGCAAGGACAAGCCTACGTGCATCGCCCTAGCAAGCAACCATCATCATGAATTTATCGTAGTTTCTGCAGACTCATCAGTATCGTTCTGGGACACTACAACGCACGGGCAAATCGGGTCTGTCATCCAACAAACAGATCAAGTCACGTCCGTGGCTATCTCATCAAACTATAACCTTGCGATAGGCGGGGACAAGATAATCACACTTCAGGGTCTCTGGGATATTCTTCCCTCATCTTACTTTGACGTTGTAAGTGTACTTGTATAACTACTACGTGAGATGGTTTCCTAACTTTGTTGACTGCTGCAGATTTTCCTTGAGCGGGCTATGCAGTGCATTAAGGTGGAAAAGGCTGATCTCGAGGAGGCCATTCAATCCCTTCGTGTGCAAGAGGAGAGTTCGTGTACGTTCCTTGGCACCCTGACTCGCATGTCGTTGACATCCTTGTTCATTAGATAGCAAAATCACGCATCTCGAAAAAACCGTCCAGCAACTCCGCGCCGAGCTGATCAACTCCCAACACAGAGCGGATAGCCTCGTCCAACTCCTCCGTGCGCACGAGCAGAGGTACCAATGCGAAGCACTGTATGCCGAGGGCCGCATGATTGATGCAGCAGTCTCTCTTCTCGAGATCACCAACACCACAAGCGAAGAGGTCAGAACCAACAAGCTGATATTCGATTGGCTTACTAGTGCGTATTGGTGTTCCACGTGGTGGTCCCGTATTTAATTCTTACCATCAGAGTTTACACACCAATGTGTCGCGACGCTGGAACGAATTGGGGACGAGGCATCAAATGCCAAGAAACAGGATGAAGCTGTTGTAGCCTACTCTACTGCATTGTCACTCAGTTCCTCGACCGCGAACACTGTACTGACCAAGTGGGCGAGCATCATATTAATTCATGACACAACAGACAAGGCACTGAGTACTGCTACCAAGGTATGCTTTGTGTGTCAATCTGGGTCCACATATCGACACTCTTTTCGGTACAGTTTCAGGTTCCGAGGTTTGCCATCTATCAGACAATCTGCGATGTTCTAGAAGAGGACGGCCGTGTCACCGAGGCAATCAACTATTTCCACCAAATGCAGAGCGAGCTATCAGGGGGCATGAGCACCCATAGTGAACGAGTGCGATGGGAACTCGGTGGGTGGCTGCAACGGCAGCATAGCCTGAGCTAATTCAAACAACTACCCCAGATTTTCGTAGACGTTGCGTTGCTCGGCTGGAGCAGCTCGGCGACACTGCCAAGGACTCTCAGGATTACCACACAGCCATCCAACGGTACTCTGACGCATTGACACTTAATCCGACGAATGAAAGTGACATTCTCTTCAAGCGAAGCAAAGTGCGAGCAGTCATGGGTTTATGGGAGGAGTCATTGATTGATGCTGACAAGGTATGGACTGTATTTCATGTTGCATTAAACAGACTTCGGTGATGGATACTGTTCAGAGTATTGAGCGCGACCCATCGTCGTATAAAGGGTACGAAAGGAAGCACGCCGCACTACATGGCATAGGACGTCACGGCGAAGCATTTATTGCATTCAGGATGATGCTCTCAAAGCTCGAACAATCATCTGAGCCACACATTCGCGGTCGGTTATTTCATCCGTATTGTGCAGAACAACATGTATTGATTCTATCTCGACGATAGAACTTCGTGGTCAGTATGTCGACGCCACGCTAACGATTCGAAGTGTTGTCAACCAGACTCTCCGCGATATGCCGCGTGTACTCATCGACACCACTACCGGTCGTCTCCGTGATAAAACACAGCAAGTCACAGCTTTCGAGAAAATGCCGATCTACGCCGAGCTGCGCTCTTCAATGACCACTCAGCTCGACTATGCACGTATTTGGAGGGAGGTAAAGAACTTTTACCGATACGTGATGTTCTCCCACAGGTGGGAGTATGGTGAACCTCTGTTCCAGAGGGTCGAGCATATCTCCGTCTACAATCTCGAGTCATCCTCCCCAAACGTCAAGCTCCAGACGTTCTGCACACTTGGCCGTGCACTCGGATTCCGGTGGGTGTGGTCGGACACCTGCTGCATCGATAGAAAGGACAATGTAGTGTTACAAGAGTCATTGATTGCCATGTTCACATGGTATCGTGGCTCGTCCCTTACGGTCGTCTACCTTCGTGGAGTCTGGTCAGAATTCCAGCAGCCTGGTGGCCTCCGGAAAAGTATCTGGAACACTCGTGCATGGACATACCAAGAATATGTTGCCGCAGAGATGGTGCAGTTCTATACGGAAGACTGGAAGCCATACCTTGGCTTGGGTATGTTCAACCATAAAGAATCGCCCGCTATAATTTCAGAGATGCAACAGGCCACAGCCATGGTTACACAGGAGTTGGCAGTGCTTCGACCAGGGCTGGAGAGGGTGCGGGAGAAGCTTTATTTAGCTTCGACGCGTCACACAACACTCGTGGAAGATGCCGCGTACTCGTTGCTTGGGATCTTCAATGCTTCCATTTCAGTGATATATGGCGAGGGCAATCGAGCGGTCGGTCGACTCCTGGAACACATTCTGACAGGCTCAGGAGACATCACGATTCTCGCTTGGACAGGGCGCAAGGGAAACTACAATAGCTGCCTACCCATCGACCTCGCAGTCTACGACTCACTAGTACCCCCGCATGTTCCACAACCCATCGAAACGGCTGAAATGGACACCACAGTTACGGCATTACGTTCATCTTTGCGCGACGTTTCCCTGGCTGTGAGGTTGTATGACCTCCTCAACGGACTTCCTTCACCTTCGCTTGCTTCAAGTCGGCTGCGTCTTCCTGGGATTGTTTTCCGCCTCACGACGGACCTCGTCCACGCCTCAGGTCCGGATCCTGTGACGAATCTACACGTATTCCATGCGACGACGTCCACGTTTGGGGACATAGAGATCAGGACAGCAGACAATCTGACCCTGATGAAGGATCTCTACCTCGTCCATCCATGGATCCACACGCTGCTGGATCAAGAGTTCTCAGAGGGTGCGACTGCACTCGACAGAACCACACAAGCACTCCGGTTGATCGCTCGTCTCAGGCAGCCGTTCGGGGCACTCTTGTTTGAGGCGGTGTCGCGTGTAGAGTATAAGCGAGTCGCTGCAGACAGTCTGATCATGGTTCGTGTTCGCGAGGAGGTTCCATTGACGGACTTGACAGACAACGTTCCTACGATCGAAGTACATTAGTTCTCGGCTTCAGCCTTGTCATGGACCCTTGGTACGATACATGTTACTTACCCCGGTCTCTCAGCGCTCAGCAGCTATACTCGTCATCTAATTTCCGCACTGCATATCTTCCTCGACCACAATCAAGTAGCTTTGTAGGTTCTTGTACTTTTTCATGTCCGTCGTCCGAAGTCATCGAAGGGCTGCTCGCACGTGACCTGTCTACTTTCCTCTGGCACTCATTCAACACAGAAGCAACATACAAGGGTGGGTTGAGTTGGGCGACTCCAGGCAAGGT
>QFEM01000248.1:0-12014 GCA_003316205.1 Boletus bicolor
TGGTGGATATTGTGCTTGTAACAGCAACGATGATTATATTGAACAGGAGCACCAAGTGGCAGAGGATGCGCTGTCGCTGCTCTGGTCGGAGGGGTTGCATTGTCATCTCCTCCAAACAAGGTTAAGGTTTAGCAGAGATTGAAGTCTGAAGATTCGGAGACCGCTGTGCGGGCAACTCTGCAGCTGTGCTGGTAACGGTCGGCTAGCTCGGCTACTATCCTAACCTATCCTACCATACTTGTTGGGGGGATACCGAATGAGCCCTAAATATGCCCATTTTGTCTTATCGATCAGGATATGGATTAATTGAAATTTGACACAGCTCTCAGCGCTTGTGAGTTTCTTATTCTTCCTACTTCCTGCATCAGTACACCCTGTGCAAAGAATAGCAGAAGGGCCCCAATGAATCGGTGGGTGGTGTATCAAGTCCCGTGGCAGCTGCTCATTATGCCAGATTCGTGCATGCGTGCCAAGAGCGCCTGACGCCGTCGGCAGTCAACGCTGTTCATAACTTACATACCACGTACATAGGGCGGAGGGATGACGTGCTGGCGGTTATTGACCTCTGTTTTCCATCTTTTCTGCGGTCACAGGAGTGATGTCTACTAACTTTGGGACTAGACATCCACGGCATACTAGTAGTGAGTGTTGCACACATCCTGAAACATACTCGGTGCAGCATCATCATAACTCTTCGTTCAGTAATCGACTAGGCCATAGTTCTAGACATATTATATCTCGGCGTAGAGATGCCATGCACGACGGCAAACATGTTGATGCCTGGCTGCGATGAATGCCTGAAAATTGGAGATTTCACTTCCTTAGATATGCTAGCTCGAGTCGTCATCTTGGAGTTGTGCACACGGTGTAAGCGCAATTTTGAATGCCCTCGATCTACCCATGCTGATATCTAGCTGTTCGTGTATTCCATCCTCACTCCGACGATGCTGTCAACGCAAATAATCCAAGACCATCAACCGAGATCATCCACTGGCAGCTCGGGTGTCTGGGATAGTAATGCTATTGTTATCGTCCATGTCTGTATGATCAATTCAAATGGGAGTCCTTGATGACACATTTGATCATCCATAGGTCACATAATAAAGAGCACGACCATTGTATTCGATAAATGACCATTCCCCATATATTATTCCTACTTCAATCGTCTTCCAGCCCTTCTGGCTTTCGCTGCAGCCAGATGATCACTTCACCTTCTTCATCGCTGCTGCCACTCTCACCTACTCCCTTCGTCTTGTCTTTCTTCACTCTTATCCATGTGTTGTTACGAACTAAGCCAAGACCGAGGGAAGACTGAAGGGGGAAAGGCGAAGGAGTAACGTGAAGAGAAAGGAAAGAGACTCGCTGAGAAGTGAGGCGGCGGCTTGAAAAGGCGGCGGCCTGAGGAAACCTCTTGCTTAGTCTGTATTGGGGTTTGACTACCCGACGATGGGAGATACCTCCACGAAGATAAACAATGGCGATGAGGTGAGCTGAGACTAGTGGAGTCAACCAGGAAGGTGAATCACAGGACAGGTCCCAAAGATGACTAGAATCAAACTAGCGATTCCAGTGTCAAGGGACCATATATATAGGAATCTACTAGTACATGGGAATACAAGTACAAAAGGAGTAAAGGGTGTAGGGTATGACATAGCATGAGAGAACCGAGGAGATAAGGAATACGTCATGGGAATAAACGGATATAAAAGGATAAGGTGGAAAGTGGAGATTAAAGAAAGAAGCGGAGAAGCATACCGCATGTGATGGGTGAGGTATGATGTCAGAGATAAGGTGATAAGAGATAAGAGGTACTGGACCAGAGTCTGGACCGATGACGTCATGGTCTACGAGATAAGGAGAGGGGTGAGAAGAAGTATCAGGTGAGTATCATGTGACAGAGAAGAGCGGAAGGTCACATGATAGTAGTCTAGGGTCACCTGATAAAAGAGTGTGAGTGATCACATGATCGTGGGAAAAGTCACGTGATGCGAAAAGAAAGGGGAAAAGAGAGGAAGTTATAACATGCGTGGTTAGCGGCATGAGCTCCAAGGCCACAGACAGCTCATCTTTTCGACCACCAAGCAACTCGCGAAATCGGCTATCAATTCCACCTCAAACTGTCGAGGGGTTGAAGATGTGTTGAACGTGACACGATCAGCCAATCATCGAAAGCAAAGTAGACTCAGCCCGTGAGATGTACGTGGAATGGTCTGCCACGTTCCAGATTTGAGTTGTTGCTGAATATTGAATGCCAACAGATGCTGAGGTTTTACATAAATGTGCCAAACTGCGAGCAATTTGAACATGGCGTTCCACAAAAGATCTATGCGATGCAAGGGTATCGACATGAACGTAAGCTGGATCTTGTTCAGGCTGTTGTGGATAATGATTATGGCTGCTTGATCAGCGCTATCAGCACCTGGACTCATCCAGGAATCTCAGAGGTGCAAACTCATACAATACATGTACACAATTGCTCTGTAGCACACACGAATACCGTAAAACAGACAAATCAAAGCTCGTTACCGAGCCTCGCACATACATAGATGTGTAGATTCAGATCAGATAGCCATGTAGCATGTATAATTGATGGTCATGGGGCAGCTAAACTCTGAGAACTACACGATTGTTACGAACTAAGCCAAGACCGAGTGAGAAAGGAAGGGGATTGGATAGAGAGTAACGTGTGAAGAGAAAAGGAAGAGAGAACTCGCGAAGTAATGAGGCAGCGGCGGCCCAAGGGAACCTCTTGCTTAAGTTCGTACCGGGATTTGACTACCCGACGGTGGGACCGATGTCCGACGAAGGTAAACAATGATGATGAGGTGAGTTGACACCAGTGGAGTCAAACCAGGGAGGTGATCCGCAGAGCAGGTCCCAAAGACGACTAGAATCGAACTAGCGATCCTAGTGCCAATGGGCCTGTATATATAAGATCGCTATAGTACATGGGAATACAAGTACATATGGGGAAATGGGTGTAGGGTATGACGTAGTGTGAGAGAACCGAGGAGATAAGGAACACGTCATGGGAATAAACGAATATAAAAGGATAAAGGGAAACAGAGATTAAAGACAGGAGGCGGAGAAGCGTACCGCGTGTGATGGGTGAGGTATGACGTCAGAGATAAGGCGATAAGAGATAGGAGGACCGGACCGAAGTCTGGACCGATGACGTCAGGGTCTACGAGATAAGGAGAGGGGTGAGAGAAAGAAGTATCAGGTGAGATCACGTGAGAGAGAAGAGCAGAAGTCACGTGATAGGAGTCTAGGGTCACCTGATAAAGGAATGTGAGTGATCACATGATCGCGGGAAAAGTCACGTGATGCAAAAAGAAAGGGGCAAAAGCGAGGAGTTATAACAACGATGGAGTAGAGAGGAGCGCGACAGTGAAAATGTTAAGCCCTTGACTAACCACTAGGCAATGCATCTAATGATCAACTACAGAACAACACAAAACAGAGCAGCAGGAGTACAAGGCGGAACAAGCCAAGTACTATAGCAGACAAGGTGTGGGTCTAACCACGAGTTCAAGAGGAAATGGATAGATAGATTGATAGATAGATAGAATTCCAAAACTGGGCTACATGAAGTAAACTACTAGCTATATATACTGGAGCGCTGCCACTTTAGGGCAGGTCATGGAATATGCTAGAAGATTACCTAATGTGATGTCATTGTGATGTCATAGCTCTGGAACATGGGGCGAAGGGGAAATTTAAATAAGGTGAAACAAGAGATGAAGGATGCGATCAGGGTGAATTGCCAATGCATGTGAAACGGTACTTAAATAGGAGTGCAAGATGGAAAGAGATCTGGGTAAAGGGGAAACGAATCGAGATCGAGATCTGGGATCTGAGATCGGGATTTAGGAGTGACCATAAAGAGAGGTCAATGATAACAGTCTGAAGGGAAAAGACAAGGGGAACGAAAGGGGAAACGGGTATCGGATGTAAAGGAGCGTGAGGTCAGAACTAGCCGAGATAAGATAAGATAATGAGAAACGACTGGAAGGAGGAAACAGAGAGGGGAAATAGGACCATAAATAGACTGTGGCGATGAAGAGTTAGCTAAGGGTGCCATGACTTAGCTAAGGTAGCGGTTGGATAGCGAATGGGACCAGTGAATAGGGGTGAAATCTTACAGAAAAGATGACAAGAAAGAAATGAGACAACGACACACAGCTCAACAAGCGCAAATGATGGAACCCTGTAACTGCATCACAATATCTCCACGACTTCAGTACAGATATTGCCGACCCGGCGTTCGAGTCCCGGAACAATGATTTCGTGCTCAGCAGCGACTCGCTTAAATTCCCCATTAGATTGTTGCTCCAGCAACAGCGCATGGAATGGCTGTCGCAGACGAGCGACCAGACGCAACGCTCGAGTATAGTCATCCATTGGGGCGGCAGGTAAAGCATGCAATGGCGAAGTTGGCGCAGATCCAGCCTCGGCCTCCGAATCAGGCTTGGACTCATCACTATCCGATCCACTTTCTCCTGTACCCGTCGATGGGATCGCGCAGATCACGAATCCACAGATGTGCGAAAACAAGCTTGCGTGGTTCTGTCAGCGAGAGCCTGTCCGATGTCTTGAATTCCACATTGCCGATCCCTGATACCCGAGCACGGTAACAGTTCTCTTCACCGTTCCAAAAATCTTGTACACTGAGCCTTCTGACTGCAAAGATAAGGCACGGAAGGTATAGTCACGATTGGTGAACCGTGCTGGTGGTAAGCGGGTGACCCGGTCATGTATTAGGATAGTGTCTGTCTGAGATAGCACGCCTCTCAATTCTGCAATGCACATCTCCATGTCACCATCTTCAATCGCAGGCGAAGCACATGGCACATGACTATAAACAGCAAGGGTGGCGGGAAGGCAGCTGTTATACGGCGAGGACTTGCCTGTCCATGAAAGCACTGTCACGTCGCCCCAGCGAGACATGATCTCCTCCAGAAGGTGACCCAGCGCTGCATCTCCTTCCCCATAGTGTGGCCAGATATCACTTTTGAAAATACCAATCAAAGAGTATGCGATGTCTTCTTCCACCGTCGCATTGCGTGTCGAGGCCAATCAAAGTTTCTCTTGGATGCTGAGGTTGTCAGGGTTGAAAGTAGCGATCATTTCGGGAGCAACGCCAATGGCATCTACGAGCTCCTGCATAATCTCAGGTGACTCCTCGTGGTTGGCACGGGTGTCGCCGAGGTATGGCTGCCAATTGCAGTCGTAGAATCAGATCACCTTCAGTGCAAGAAGCTCCTGCTCGGTCCAGGCCCGTGTCATCCAGGTACTGTCTGTGAGATCACCGATGGCCGAAGGAGACGATGCGCTCACAAGAAGGACAAGTGTGGCTGCAGACGCCTCGTACCATTTGTACATCATCGTGAGCGACTGGTTCAATACAGTGCTGATCGTCTTATCGATGCAACACGTGTCACTCCATGCCCACCGATATCCGTCACTGCAAACCACCAAACAGAACTTCTGCAGCTTCACGTTCAGAGGCGACGAATCCAAATCCCATATCGAGTTGACCAAGTTGACGTCCTGGAATGAAGGCTCCTTTCCTTCCCATACATGCGAAAACATCACATATTCAAAATACTTCGCCGCCACCCGCAGGATCCGTCTGTTGTCCAATTCCTCCGTCATGGAAGACACAAGTTCCTTGAACTGTGTTTCTGACTTGAATGTATCCATTCATACTGTGCCGTTGCACAAACGACCACTCTGGACATCGATGAGGACGAGTGGGCATATCCTGAACACCCTGCGAACAACGTTGTCGATCATTGTCTCCGACTGGGAGAGTGAAACATATTTCTCGCTTAGTTCTGTGCAATCAAAGTCATGACTCGTAGGGTGACACTTATGACAGATTTCTTGATCGTCAGACTTCTTGATGAGTGAGAGCATGTGAGTGAATGCATCAATTGCTTCATCATAGCGCTGCAAAGCATGCAAAGCCGCATGTCTTCTCTCGTACCCCCATGGACTCAGAGGGTCTGCCTTGACTGCCTGTGTCGATCGAATTCAAGATTGCCAGACACCACCGAGCGAAAAGCCGTACCTCATCTGCATCCGTCAACGAATCCTCCCACAGCCCCAGCATTGCTCGGGCTCTGCTTCGTTTAACAAGGAGACCTGCAGGGTTCGACGGATTCAGGGACAATGCAGTGGAATACCGTACAATTGCTTCTTTAAGTCTCTGTGACTCCATTGCTGCATCGCCGTTGTCCTCCAATGGTTTGATACATTTTTGAAGATGTAACTGGATTGCACGAGCAAGTCTGTCAAAGTCCCATCCAAAGATCTGTCAAATAGAGTTGGTGGGTTTGCAGAGGGACTTGGAAGAATAGCTTACGAGCGAAATTACTACCAGGTGAGGATCTGTTTGGAATGGGATGGCCTGCTGTGCACGTCTGAGCAAATCCATTGC
Organism: Boletus bicolor; assembly: GCA_003316205.1. Taxonomy (NCBI): domain Eukaryota; kingdom Fungi; phylum Basidiomycota; class Agaricomycetes; order Boletales; family Boletaceae; genus Boletus; species Boletus bicolor. The sequence continues at coordinate 6,446 of QFEM01000248.1, forward strand.
TCGTTCGTTGTCTCCTTTTCTCAACAACATGCCTCCAAGTTGGAGGAACATTTGAGCCTGTACAATGTGTGATTATCCTTATTTGCTGGTTATCCTACCGTTGACATACCCGGACAGTGATGTATATTGACCGGTCATCCACAATATCGATCAAATCACCTACCCGCGAAATAGCGTCGTCGTGTTTTCCACATTCAAACAAGATGATCGCCTGAGTAAAATGAACGATCAGTACAAGTAGCGATGAAGACGACAGGCACATACCTTGATCAACAAGAGCAATTTACTTTCGGTCGGGAGAGACTCAGTGAACACGAGGTCAAATAGACGCACAGCCGACTCGTGCTCCCCATTGCCGACGTGGGCTATTGCATTTGCGATGTGACCGATGACGGATGGCTGAACCTCGATAGACTTGACGTGTGATGGTCAGTATGAAATGGGATAACAGATGACCCCAAATTACCTTTTTAGCATCGTCGATGGCCATTTTCCGCTGTTTGGAACGAGTCCGCACAAGGGCGCGGTGAGCGAGTGCACGTGCATGGTGAAAAGGATTCGAGGGATATAATATTTCTTCTGTCAAGAGCTTTTCGACGCGAGTCAAGTCACCTTGTGTCCACGATTCGAATGCCGCATCGCCGATGTACATAAGTGGCAACTGTGACACTGCGAGGGAAAGTGAAGGGATCAGGACGAGCGAGCAATCAACGTTCGAGCCAACTTACGATGCGACGAGAAAAAGGGGGTTGGCCATGACCCATTAGATCCCACGACGTTGCAAAGTTAGTCACTTACATCCACTGGGAAGTACGAGCCCGGAAGTATATCACGAAGACTACGAAATGTGATTTTCCCATTGTGTTCGCCAGTCGCAATGTAGTCGTCATTGGGGGAGAGTGCGATGGACCAAACTGTGCTTGGGTGGTTTGTAACAGTCCCAATTTGCTTGTGCGTACAGGCGTCCCAAAATGATAGTGACGTGTAGGCAACAATGACAATAAACTTTTGGCTACGTGATAGCGCGACAGAAGCGGCCCATCCGCCCCCAGGAACGGTCCATTCACTGAGCAAGGATCCTGAAGCCACATCGAAACACTTGACTTGACTGTACGCGACAGCAAAGAGTTGATGACCATCTGCCGACCAGGTGAGATATGATGAAGTGCATCTCCCAAACCGAAAAGGGATGTCGAACAGTTGTTGGCCGTTCTCGCTGTTGTAGATCCGGATCGACTTCACATCGGGGTTTTCGGCCGTAGCTGTGGCGATGCGATCACCATTTGGAGAGAATCGCACTGCCACCACGATACCGTCGTGCTGTAGTGGCCCAACAAGGCTTTCGCCCGTCGTCAAGCTCCAGATGAACGCGAGCATGTCATACGAGCCCGTTGCAAGTTTTGTTGAGTCAGGAGAAATGTCGACCGAGAATACTGTGCTTGTATGACCCTTGATGTCCAGGCGCTTTTCGTGGGTGTTCGCATCCCACACCCTTACACTTGTCCTGCCATCACCTGCATCCAAACGCCGGAGTCCACACACCAACCACTTGCTATCTGGCGATAGTGCGGCAGCATAGATTTCTGCCCCTTCCGTTCGAATTGGTTCGCCAACCTTGTGTCCATCATCTACTCGCCATCGTCGAAGTATCCCTTCTTCACCGCCGCTCAATACTTGTTTGCCATCCTCGTTGAAGAAGACTGAGAATATTGTATTTTGACCATTTATTTCAATTTTTTTCGAGCGATCTAGAATTCGGTGGGCGGTCATTGTAGGTTCCTCACCCTTGACTAGTACGTGCCTTTTCCCGTCGACCGCATGCTTGTCTACAACACACGTGTATAAGCAGGATAGAGAGAGTACAAGGTGAATGGGCACGGCGACACCTGGCTTCCTCGTGACACTTATAAATATGCTCGTTTTGTCTTATCGATCAGGATATGGATTAACTGACACAGCTTCCTCAGCGCTTGTGAGTCTCCTATTCTTCCGACGTATCTACCTACTCTCTGCATCACTTGCACAGCAGTAGGAAAATGCACGGCAAAATACGCCCTATGAAAAAAAGGAATAGCAGAAGCCCCGGATGGTGAATCAAGTCCCGTGGTAGCTGCTCGTTACGGATTCGTGCGTGCATGAGTCTTCTCCACCTTCTCTGTGGTCACAGGAACAACTGTCTACTAACTTTGGTATGATACGTCCACGCCATACTAGCGAGTGTTGCATACATCCTCAAGTATATTCGGTCCATCATCATCATAACTCTTGTTTCAGTGATTGACTAGGCTATGGTTCTCGATACCATGGACGACGGCAACCGGGTTGATGCCTAGCTACGATGAATGCTTGAAAATTGGAGACTTCACTTCCTTAGACATGCTCTCGGAGTTGGGCATACAGTGTAGGTGCGGTTTGAAATGCCCTCGATCTACTTGTGCTAATATTTAGCTGTCTATGTATTCCATCCTCACTTCGACGATGTCGTCAACGCAAATAATCCAAGACCATCGACCGAGATCGTCCAGCTCGGGTGTCTGGGATAGTAGTGCTATCGTTATCGTCCATACCTGTATGATCAATTCAAACGGGAGTCCTTGACGACACATTTGATCATCCATAGGTCACATAACAAAGAGCGAAACCATTGTATTCGATAAATGACCATTCGCCACATATTAGTACTACCACAGATATCGTCTTCTACCCCCTCCGCTGCAGCTTGATGATCACTCCGCCTTCATCGCGGCCGTCGCCACCCTCACCTCCCTTCGTCTTGTCTTTCTTCGCTTTCATCCATGTGTGATCAGCGGCTTGAGCTCCAAACCCACAGACAGCTAATCTTTTCGACCACCGAGTAGCTCGTGAAATCAGCCATCACTTCTACCTTGAACTGTCCAGGGGTCGAAGGCGTATCGACCGTGACGTGATCACCCCATCATCGAAAGCAAAGCAGACTCGGCCCGTGAGACGTACCACGATATCCATCCCGAGATGCAAGAGCCACGGATTCAAAATTCAATTCGGGGAACGAACCTATCGAATCTGAAAACGCGACTGCACTCACTCCGACGCGGCCCCAATACAGCCTAGGGTTTTCACAGATCCCTTCACGGAATGGTCCGCCACGTTCCAGATCCGAGTTGTCACTGAATGCCAACAGGTACTGAGGTTTTGAATGTGTCGAACTGCGAGCAACTCGAATCGTATAGCGTTCCACCAGGATCTACCCATAACGGGGCAATTTGTGCAGTTCCACCTGTATCGATCAAGTCATCTACACGCGAAATAGCGTCGTCGTTGTTTTCCGCATTCAAGCAAGATGATCGCCTGAGTGGAACAAAGGATCGGCACGAGTAGCGATGAGGGTGACACGTAGATACCTTGATCAACAAGAGAAATTTACTTTCGGTCGGGATATCTTCAACGAACATGAGGTCAAATACCCGCATAGCCGAGTCGTGCTTCCCATTACCGACGTAGGTTACTGCGTGTGCGATATGACCAATGACGGATCGTTGAACTTCGATAAACTTGGCGTGTGATAGTCAGCAAGGGATGGGACAACGGATGTCCCAAAATCACCTTTCTAGCGTCGTCGATGGCCATGTTCTACTGTTTCGAACGGGTCTGTACAAGAGCGCGGTCAGCAAGTGTGCGTGCATGGTGAAAAGGATTCGAGGGATGCAGAATTTCTTCTGTCAAGAGCTCTTCGACGCGAGTCAAGTCGCCTTGTGTCCACGATTTGAATGCCACGTCACCGATGTACATGAGCGGTAGCTGCTGTGAGGGAAAATGATGAGGCCATGACAAGCAAGCAACTGATGTTTGAACACACTCATGATCCCATCTGTCACTCAAGCTTCTTGTGAGTGGCGGATATGGCAAGAAAATCACCCTTCGCACCTATTCTTCCCCACTACTACACTCTCGACGTTAAGTGCTTCATTGTCCATTGACTTTCTGACCATCTTCGTTTTCGACCATTCGCTGTTACCTCTCAATTGGCGGGGCTTGTATTCCAACAATCGGGTTGCTTTTCATGATTATACTCCACCTACCTGCCACACGTGTTCCTGCAAGTTAGCGAGAGGCACTCTTGAAATCCTCAATGTAGCAATACTGGACGAACGCAACGCGGAACTCGAGTTCTATTCACAACGCACTCGCCAATCGCGTGCTCATACAAGCGAGCTTGCAAAAGTGGAGTGAAACACTCGAAGATCCCCAAGAGGTAACTTCACATTATCTCTCTCGCAGCCTTCTGTTCACACAACTGGACTTGAGACCCCAAAATCACACCAATACCCGTCAGCCGTATAGCCAGGGCTATATCCCTTGTCGGACAGGGTCATCAGAAAGTAGCATTACTATTATTTGACATCGTTGTTCGTTGACTGCGAGGCGCACGATAGAGGTTTTGTCTTGCCAAGCCAGGTCTGTGATTTGATCTTCAATCTTCGTATGGATTACAAACCTTCCCTACTTCAGCCTATGCTCTTCTTTGTGGCTAGGAAATGCGATAAAGCAATGTCACGTATGTGTGCAAGCCACGATGGGCTCCCCCGAGATCATCCAGGTGTTCGCGACAACTATCCGGGTCTCTCCAGAAACAACCGCGGCTTTTCGTCCTGCCAATCTCGCAGCTCGGGAAAAGCTACGGATAGTTTCGACATGCAATACAGCAGTAGATGCAATACAGCAGTAGAGGAAGATGGGGTCCTGCCCGGTTGGTATTTTCAAGGATCTATGCAGCCACGCTACGGAGAAGGCGATATGATCACTTGGACACCTATCAGAGGAGATCGTGACTCGTTCAGGCGAAGTGGTTGTGCGTACCTGGACCGGAATGTCTTCTCTCTATATCACAGCTGTCTCCCCGCTACGCTCGCTGCTTATAGCCAAACGCCGTACGCCTCGCCTCGCACCAATGATGGGGATATGGGGACGCGGTTGCGGGCCTGAAATCTACATTTCCAGAAGCACAATCTCCGACTGCATTACACGTCTTCCACCACCAGCTCGCTTCGCAAACCGTCGTCTATATCTCCCGCGCATCGTGTTCGCAGTCAACTCAGTATATGAATCTGGTAGCAGTATACCGTGCTATGGTATCGGCGGTAGGCAACATCGAACTCCAAACATTGGACACGCTCCCGTTGAAGGGTCCACGTAAGTTCGCACTCGTGTATCCATGGATCCGCGATCTCCGCGATCGGTTTAATGAAGTTACTTGGGTAGAATCTCCAGATAGTGAGGTGTCCGACTCTGACTCGGGGAACGAGGTTGATCTGAATTCCTTGCCTTCTTTGTGCTCGACGCAGTGCCTCCCACCCAGATGAACGACTACACCCGCGGTCCCGCGCGTTAGGGTTGATTGCCTTAGACGGTGCAATGGTGAGTATACATACGTCGCTAGTGAGTACGAGATTCTCGTTCCGGAACTCGAACGCCACATTACCTCTGCCGGTGATGTCCGCGCCAACGTGGAGGAGATATTCCCCACCTTCGAGGATGTTCCTCTCATCCGAGTTTTCTTTTCAGTCGCATCTATACTTCCCGTACTCGATAC
>QFEM01000264.1:0-16469 GCA_003316205.1 Boletus bicolor
GCTCCCGGTCAACGAAGTACATGCGACGAGGAGATATCGAGAGGCTCAAGCAGGAGGAGGAGCAAAAGGCTAAGCAGGAGCGAGCGCGAGTTGTGCAAAAAGAGGCGCGAAACAACGCTGAAGTTGCGAGTGCGGAGCAGGCAGAACCAGATGCAATTGTGAGTGTCCTCGCGTTGTTCCAATATGTTATTTACATATGAATGGAAAGCAGAAGCCACCTCGATCGGAATCCCTCACGCCTGCTGTCGAACCCCGAGATTCAAGTTCACCAATCCCCGAATTATCTTTCAATATCTCGAATGAGGAGACTATCCGCAGACTTCGTGCCAAAGGGCAACCTATTCGGCTGTTTGCCGAGTCCGATAGAGACCGGAGGCTCCGTCTACGCGCGCTGGAGCTGATCGAGGAAAAGGGGAACGACCGTCAAAGCGGCCAAAATGATTTCAAAAAGGCGTTGGAAGACGTTGAAAACGTAGAGCGAGAGCTCAGGAATAAAAGCAAAGGGAAGAAGAAGGGTGATGTTGAAGAGTCGAGCACAGGCATTCTGGACCTGGCCTTGATCAAAACCGACCCAGACAGGCTATATCCACTTATTTACTATGCGTTGAAGCGCACTCTCAAAGAATGGGAGGAAGCCATGGACGACAGACCAGGTCGGAAAAAAGCAACGTCTTTGATTCATCAAGCTTACCTCCTTTCGTAGAGCATATCAAGCAGAGTACCCAAGGAAAGCTAGCAGCCGCAACCCAAGTCCAATCTGCGGATTACCTCAAGCCGCTCTTCAAGACTTTGCGTTCAAGAGTACGTCAGCTGCTCGCGAATTGATTTCGCTTCGATACTCAGTCGATAATAGTCATTACCTTCAGACATGCTGGCTCGTATAGCTGAGATTGTCCATTACATGCAGAAACGACAGTACCAGAAGGCCAATGATGCGTATCTCAGATTGTCGATAGGTAATGCGCCATGGCCCATAGGCGTGACCATGGTTGGGTATGTTTTCCCCGAAGGCGACCGCCAGAATTACCACTTATATTTCTCCTCCAGCATCCACGAACGTTCAGCGCGAGAAAAGATTTCTACCGATCAAGTAGCACATGTACTCAACGACGAAGTTAGCCGGAAGTACATTCAGAGCCTGAAACGGTACCCTAATTTTAGATGTTTCTGAACAGCGATTGATCGCCTTGCAGGCTTTTGACGTTCTCACAAACAAAGTATCCGCCAGACGACGTTTCACAGTTGATGGGATAGATTAAAGGCCACTGCAAGGCTGTGTGTTACCAACTTCCTGATCGCCGTTGGTATGTCCCTTCTAGTGCTAGTTCCAGTGTGTTATCTCTTGCCTTTTTTACTCTTTCTAATTTGTGATACTTTGTCGTCTGGATGAGCAAGTGCATGCCCTGTTTCCCGGACATGATTAAACAGTTTAGTTCGACTGTCGAAATGGTTTTTGCAGACATTGCAGACCTAACCAACGATCAGGACATAGCTTGCAACAAACGAGGTCACTGACCTGCGCTGTGCTCATCTCAGTTTTTGCCGCTTGTGCCTTTCGTGTCTCTCGTAATTTTCGCTTTTCTCTCTTCGACAACTCTCGCGCAGCTGATATCATTTCCGGGTCTCCGTCGTTACATGCAGTTGTTTGGCCAGCTTGAAGTTTTTCCGTATTTTTTGACGACTCTTTTTTGACGAACTCATCTTCCGGTACGTCGATAGTTTCGGAAAGGCGTGCAGAAACGGTGTCTGAATTATCGTCTTGAGTTTGCCTAGGTGGTGTTGACGGCGGCTGAGGAACTGTATCTCTGTTGACTTCAACATCGTGACCCCGCTCGCCATCATCATCCCAACCCTCGCCTGATAGCCCAAGTTCTTTATTTTCTCTCGTAATCTCTCTCTTCAACCTCTCAACCTCTTTCATGTGCTTCTTGCTCCGTTCATGACTATCCCAGGCAGCTTCACTTTTAAATGACTTCCCGCACGCTACACATTCCCATTCTTCCGGATCCTCTCCTTCTGCAGCTGCCCATTCGAGGTCATCGTGCTGGTGGTCTTTGGTAACCTTTTGCCATTCTTGCTCGACGTAGGGGGCGTTGTTAGTTTGCACCCTTCGGGGTATGGACTTGGAACTAGATGATGCTAAGGAGCCATTGGCCTTCGTTTGATTAAGTCGCGCTTGGTGAGCAAGGTGGCTCTTGTAACGTGGGTCACGTTTTCGGACGAACATTGCCAGGGACTGCCGAATTCAAGAATTCAAAGTTAGAGCCGATCTACAGATAGAGGGCAGCTGGGGCCAGCACACACCCTTACGGTTTCGTTGTATTCCTTTCGTGCGTCATCCCGTACTTTCTTGTTTTCCTTCTCCATTATCCTATACATGAATTAGTTTGGCCCTCGGATCATCATATGATTGGAAAGAAAGACCTTCGTGTCTTGCGATCGGGCGCATCTACTGTGTTGTAGTGATCCATCCATGTGAATTCTTTCAACGTAGAAAAGTTCAACCATGCATTGTAGAAATTCCTAACGGCCTCTGATGGTGTCGTTGGAGACGTCCAGGACCACGTTGAGTAGCCAAACTGCGGGTATTCAATATCAGATAGCATAGTCTCTTCTTGCGCAAGCCTGGAGAACAGATTACGATAAAGGGTGAAGAATCCCTAGAAGAAGAAAAACAACAAGACGTCTGTCAAGTGTCTCGGTAACATAAAAGCAAAGCGAAACATACGTTCTGGCTGTCATCGAATCCAGACCATACACTGGGATCAAAGAACTGAGACAAGTGTCGCACTGTCAATCCGCGATCGCGAGGGCGAGAAGGTGGAACACCCTTTCGAATGTCTTCGAACACAGCTTCTGCATCTGGCTCTGGTACTAACGATGCTTTGTGGGAGTCATACCAAGCCCGTTCCTACTTGGACCCGTGGCATTAGGCAATGGTGTGGATAGGTCGTTGGTATATTTTGGCATACCTGCTCGTCACTGAGAACCTACAACCAATGATCATGGCGGATACATGAGCAAACGATTCGATTCGCTGAGGTTACCTCGTTAACCCACCTCATATGCTTGCTGAATCAGTGCGAAGCGTTGCGTAGAGCCCTCGATATCATCCTTATTTTTATCGGGATGATGGATGAGTGCGAGTCTCCTGAATGCCTTCTACAATAGTGTTGAGAAACTTGCAAATGATTTGATGAGTGGGACATGCCTTGATCTTATCAGCTGTCGCAGACTCTTCAACACCAAGGAGTTCATAATAATCGGGTATGGAGGCGTCCTGAGCTTCGCTGTCCCTCGCGGAGGACTCCCGAGCGCCCATATTCTACAATGCGGAGTCGCTGATAAAAGTATTGAAAGTTTGTTCCTCACCAGGCCTGAGTTGGAGGTGGCCGAAAGCTACCTTACTCCCTTACCCTGAGTTCCCAAAAAGGGAAGTAAAGTTCACTAGCAAACGGTGACACCGACATCATTCTCCAAACTTCGTTCACTCCTTCCACTCTTGAATCTATCGACTGTGGTGACATTTAAATTTGAATCATGTCCGACTTCTTCAGATCATCACCCAGTAATAAGCCAGGTATACCTCCCCTTTTTCCGGTGAGCTTCGGAAATGCTAAAGGGTCCTACGTAGGCATGGCCGCCCAGAAGGAGGCCGTTGTGAATGCCATTCGTGCAGAAATAAATCTTGCCACAGCGCAAGAGCTCATCGCCGTACGAATCTTATTGATGCATGGAACGATATGACTCACGTCTGTGAATCAGAAAACTTCCGAGAAATGCTTTGCAAAATGCGTTCCAAAGCCGGGGATGTCATTAACGAGTTCGGAAGAGGTACGTTCCGGTGTCTTTCCGGACCAATCGTAGTCATGGCTCACGGGGTTGCTTTCTTCAGACGTGCTTGACACGATGCATGGATCGCTACTTAGAGGCATGTAAGTATCAACCTGTTGGGGTCGATCCCAAGTTTGATCCATGTCTTTCATTCGTAGTCAACATCGTGAGTCGGACGCTGACAAACAGAGCCAACCAGCAAGGCAGGGAAAGTCCATTGTAGCCTGGAAAATCTACTTTGATCAATTCATATTATTGTCTTTTTGCTAGGCTTTACACTTCAATAGAAGACTCCAGCATTTGTCGAGCATTTTCTGTCAACTTTGTAGTGGCAATAATCCAGTGTCTATTGTTGAACTAACTCGAAAGTTTAGGGAAATATGGCTAAGTATGCTGCGGTGGATACTACTAGAGAGCTATAAAAGATATGTATGCAAGCTGGTCATGTGAATTGATATACCCGAATACAACGAATTGATTTGCAATGAATTGTGTGTGGAAACGGAAGGTGTGAATATGTACTGTGGAAGTTGCAACGTTTAGTGCTCGAATGTTTGTGCAGGAATTACTATTGTAATCACGTCTTAGGAGTTGGTGTCCGAGTTAGAGATGCCAGGCACGCCCGAAATGACAGGTATTGTTGGGTCGTAATGGCTCACTGTGCACGTGTTGGGTACTGATCCAGCTGGGTAGAATGGGGTTGTCAATAGTGGCGGCGACGGCGTTCCATATGGCGTGGGCGTAGCACTCCCGGGTGGTTGAAAGCCGTCAGGGAAGGAGAGCATCCTACTGTCGTCCTCATAGGGAAGTGAATGAACTGAGCCAGCAGAATACGGTCGCTGATGTGAGTCACGGGGAGAGAAAGATCGAGAAGAACCACAATGAGCAGAAAGAGAAGAATGAGAAATATAGTGTGGCAGAGCGGTTTCTGAATAACTCGAATATGAAGTTGCCTGACTGACTTCAGTGGCGGGGTGTCGAGGGTATTGGGGATACACGGGAGGACCAGATTCGGAAATGACGTCCGAGGGGGGTCGTGCAATGGGAAGGGATACAGACTCATCGTGTAGAGTGCCCGAAAAGGCGGTGGCGAGTGGCGGCGGCTGTATCTCTAAGACAGCTGGAGACGGTTCGTGATAGTGGTAGCTTGGTGAATAGAGTCGGATGTCTGATCCAGACGTATGTGCATTTAGGTGACGGAGTACGTGAGCTAGCTGAACAGCAGAGCCCACGAGGTTGTGTCTCAAAACTTTAGTAGCTTGCTGGTCTTCCGTCCAATCTGCACACTTTTTCCAATAGCGGACTGGTTCGGTAGCTCGACCTAAATTAGGGGACGAAAATGATTCCAGGTAGAATGTTGGTGGTCGGGAGAGGATGAACGAGGCAAGACCTGATCCCGGGGCAGCATTTGTGAATTCGGTATCAACAATGATATCGAAAGGTATTTCCATTTTAAATCCATATCCTGAGGAATGGATAAACCAGGTGAGGCAACGTTTGGTATCACATAGATACGCCACAAGGTCATGCTTTCTAAGGGTGGTCGCGATTCGACGCCAAGTGCCAACAGAAAGGTCGGTACAAGGGATAATGGTAACAGCTGGCAATCAACCCTAATCGACATCAGATATTTACAATAAAATTAATCACTCACGTTCGTCTTCATGTAGAAGGTGGTGCAACTCTGCTTCATACCCAGTGGATAACTCTGGTGGCGTGTCCGGTGGCGTTTCTGCACTGCTACCTCGACCCTTCTTGCCATCTTGAAGTTTGGCCTTGGCCCGCCTGCGAGAAGGTTAGGTGCAGCATTGCAGACAGAAGTAGGTACTGACCGGTTCTGGAACCAGATTTGTGTCTGACGTTCCTGCATTCCAAGCATGTCGCTAATCTCCTTTCTGCGAGCGGCAGTTGGGCTTCGGTCCATGGCAAAAAACCGTTCCAGATGTACGAGTTGTTCTGGTGTGACACGTGAACGTTTCCGCTTTTCTTTCTCAGCCCTCCCGCCTGTCATACTCGCTGGTCGCGAGCGTTGGGGACCGGATGCAGGTTCTGCCATGATTCGGTGAAGTTCTGCGACTGGTGGAAGGGTTTAGAAAGTAAAATGGCGGTACTTACCGCTCGAGGGCACCCCGTCACAGACCACAGACATATGTGGCCTGCTGGTGCAAGACCTGACGCCGCTGACATGGAACGGAAAAGGTTAGCCAGGCCAAGTCCCCATATGTTTACCAGTTGTTCCGAGGCCGCATAGCAACTCCCGAAGAGGGCCTGGCGGAGTATAAAGTGTTCAAACTCAGATAGGGACGCAAACGTTCGAAGGGGAGAGTACGTAATCCACGCAGCGACTGTCGGATAGTTTTTCGGATTCCCGGGAGGACTCGAATGTACTTTTGCCATCCACCCACAGTGCCGAAGAGCACATATTCCAACCAATCGAGCTGGGATGGTGATAATATTTGCTACGTAGACCTGTACAGGATCGCAGGCTTTCCTCCGACAACTGGCGAATGCCGTTCCTGATGTGGCGCTTTTTTTTTTGACGTGCCGCCGAACGGATTTATCATGCGAGATCCCATCTGTTGCCCAAGACTGTAAAGCTGTAACAGTCATACCATGGTATGTACCTCATCATTTTGGAATGTTTGAGGTGCGACCAGGAAACTTGAACGGTTCGGGAAGTAACCAGTGGAGATCATACCAAAATCTAGCCCCGGCACCGTACTAATATGCAGGCAACTAGAACTCCGTGGCCAATAAAATACTGATATACTTACGCCGGTCGCAGCAGAGCAACAAAAGAGGTAACCGGTACTTACACACCCCACCTAGCGCAGGGTTGGAACTTGAGGCCGCGAATCCGAACCGAGCGGGAATGCGATAAAAACAAGACGAAAGAAACATATCTCACCCAACCGCATCTAATATCGCGGTCGTTTGGCTTCTCTGTCGTCATACCCACCGGATCCTTCCCGTTTGAGATCGCCCCTGTAGCCGCCTCCTCCAGGACCATACCCACCGCCGGACGGTCCATAACCTTGACTAGGAGGACCATAGCCGCCCGGTCCACCAGGCCCGCCACCTGCAGGACCGTATCCATTAGCATGACCATCACCAAATCCACCTCCCTGATAGCCAATGCCTCCGCCACGACCACCCCTAAGTAATGTCAGATGGTGTCCATGCAATAAGATAAACTCCATTACCTGTAACCGTCATCACGACCGCCGCGGAATCCTCCACTGCCTCCGCGAAACCCTCCACGATCGCCAAAACCACCACCCCTGAAACCACCACCCCTACCGCCGCGAAAACCGCCACGATCTCCAAACCCACGTCCTCCGAATCCGCCCCTGCTAGTCTTGGGGGCCACAATGGGAGCTGCTTCGACGGCCTTGGGTCTGCCGCCAAGACCACCTCCCAGTCGTCGCGGCTTCCAACCTCGCACCGTTCGTCCGCGCTCAACATCCACGAGGATACGCTTCCCCATTATATGGAGACCATCGGACTCCTTGTACGCGGCTAAATGGGAATGAGCAAAAACATCCGACAAAAAAAATGAGAACGAGTGTACCCTTCATATCCCTCTCGCGCTCATACACAATAAAGGCATAACCCCTACTACGGTTTTTCTTGTCTCGGACAATTCTTACCCGTTCAATAGTACCAAAGGTCTCGAACTCGCGTCGTAGATCGTTCTCGGTCGCAGTTTTATGCTGCGCTTGAGAAATCAGAACAGAGTAACACTGAATCGAAGATGTACTTACTAAGCGGGAGATGAAGAGAGTCTTATATGGATCTCCAATGGCTTCTGGATCGTCTGCTGGCTTATCTAGAGCAATGTGATAAGTGAGCAAACAAATTGTCACCGAAGAGAACACTAACATGTCTCTTTTGCGATTTTAAACTCTTCTGTTTTTTTCTTCTTGCGTTCCTCCCGTCTGATTTGCCGTTTGGTCTCTTCCGCAAGAGTAAAAGTGGGTTCTTCGCCTTCCTCCATTGTATCACCTTCACCGCTCAACAATGTTGCGGTTGACTGCTCCTTGAGTCGTTCGAGAATGTCTGCTACACCCGAGACATCTTTGGAGTGAACACGGTCAATATCTTTTCCCACTGGCCGCTTATATGGGAGTGGTGGACGAGGTGCAAAAAGTTTTAGAAGGTTCGGAGGTAACAGATGGGTACCAGGCATGTTGTCAGCGCAGGCTGTCGGTTGGCGGAAAAAGAAAACGTGAGTTTGATCTTGAGAGCGTCTCCGATAGAGAATGTGTTCAAACTCCGACTCTCATACGCTTCAAGGACTGCATTTGAGTGATTTGGAACTTCTGTTCAGCGCTCAGTACGTTCAGCATTTTATTGTGTCTGCTGATCAATATTCAATGAATATGTTTAGGCTAGAATGAGGAGTTTACTGGCCCTTGTGCGATGTAGTCCCTCAACGCTTTCTCGTCGTCTCGTTGCCACCCGATCCTTTCACCACCATAGCATCCACCAGCAAGCATGTCCGACCGCACCTACCCGAAAGGATTTCACTTCTTATTTCTTTCACAACGATAACCGGGGTGCTCGATATATCACCCGCCTAGTGAACAAACCAGTGGACCCTCTTCCGACATTCCGAGAGAGTGCCGTCCTTACACCCAAACGCCTCCTGAGCATCTACTCCCAGCTCGCCAAGGCGCGGCTCACTGTGTTGGTTGTGCTTACGGCCACATCTGGAGTCGCACTTTCTCCAATGCCTACCACTTTGCCGATATTACTATCTACTGCTTTCGGTACTGCATTGTGTTCAGCGTCAGCAAACGCGCTGAATCAACTGCAAGAAGTCCCCTACGATGCGCAAATGGCTCGCACTCGCCAACGTCCGCTAGTGCAGCGCGCAGTCAGCCCCCTGCACGCAACCTGCTTCGCCATTGCGACTGGAATCACTGGGCCTGTACTCTTGTGGACTATGACGAATCCTTTGACGGCTGCTATCGGAACAGCAAACATATGTCTGTATGCGGGTCTATACACTTATTTAAAGCGCAAGAACATCTCGAACACGTGGGTTGGTGCGGTAGTTGGTGGGCTACCTCCTTTGATGGGTTGGACAGCCTGTGGTGGGAAACTGCTTCCAACGTCAGACTACCCAGTCACATTCTTCCTTCCACCATTCCTTACAGACATCCCTCCCGACGCATCCATGATCGACAACCCCCTTGGCGCTTTTTCGTTGTTCATGCTGCTTTACAGTTGGCAATTTCCTCACTTCAACTCCCTGTCACATCTCCTACGAGCATCTTACGCCCAAGCGGGTTATAAAATGCTATCCGTCTTCTCTCCTCAAAAAAATGCTTTAGTCAGCCTGCGACATACGTTGCTTTTGGTACCAATATGTTCGATACTTTTCCCGCTCTCTGGCCTCACAACGTGGACATTTGCTCTGACCTCGCTTTTACCTAATTGCCTTTGGGTTAGGTCTGCCGCGGTGTTTTGGCGCTCGTGTGGGGAGAAACAGGCGAGATCATTGTTTCGCACCAGCTTGTGGTACCTGCCGCTTATGCTTGCGTTGATGATGCTGCACAAGCAGGGAGTAGATTGGGCTGATTGGGGCTCAGATAAGGAAGGTGGTGGAACCTTGAAGAGTAGTGGTGAAGGAAGCAAATGCACGCCTGCATAACTATACTTCGAAATTATTTTCTACTGCCTTAGAGTCTGTCTAAGCTATCCACTGGGGGTAGTAAAATATGTGAATTTCAGTGCCGGATTAAGCGCATTTTGACCGGGGGTTCAAAGGATACCGAGGTGAATATCATTGGAAAAAAAATCCACTGAACCGGCATTGATCCACTCTGATATTCAGAGTATTTTTCCACTGAATTTCACTAACACCACCTCAATTTCATGTTAATTTTCTGCTGACTTTACTGGCTGTACCCAATGAAATTCATGTCCATTTATTGTATACGAGAAATATTTAGCCAGTTATCAATATGTGATAACAAATTCACAACAATTAAATTTTTTATTTAAAAAAAAGTTCCCTCAGGGGGACTCGAACTCTGAATTATGAGCAGCCAGGCCATAGTTGGCCACATAAGGTCCACACTTCACCCAGTAGACCACAGGACCTATACTAAGCTTATACAATTAGTCAAATATGACTAGCTTACGACAGACTTTGAAAATTTCAAAATTTCAAAACAATGTGGACAGGAACATTAAAAGGTTGATTGATTTTTTCCACTGAATCTACATGAAATATGAATTCAGTGGAGAAAATGACTGAATCTCGCAGTTCATTGAAACGATCCACTCTACTTCCCACAGTGTATCATTCTTTCGAATTTTATGAGGATGAAGTGCTGCTGATATCGATGTATGCTGAATGGACTCGTGCCATCCGTTCTGCCTCCACTCGGAACATGCCAATCCTGCTGCCGATCCTTGCAGGCTTGTTTTCAAGGGAAATACCCTCTTTACTTTGGTTTCTTGTACACAACTGCCAAGTCCAATTTTCGTAAAGGATATCATGTGAGACTGAGTGACGACTGAGCACTTCCTACCACACCAGGAGATACGGGTCACTATATAAATTGTAGGCAGTAGATGATATACTCGCGAGCAGGTAAAGACGTTCTATTCTCGTACCGGGGCGAGGCGGGTACCAGTGCCAACTCCGAGCCGAAATCCTCTTAAACGACTCCTACGTTTGACTTTGCAGATCGAGATGCTTCTCGTCTCTTCCGCAGGGCCTCTAACTTGTTTTTCATAGTAACAACTTTCATATCCGCTTCCTCCTGCGCGCGCTCCTCGGCCATAAGGCGGTCCATGATCAATTCTCGTTCCTCCTGTTCTTTTCGCCGCCTCTCGTCTTCATCTGCTTTGGTCAAGGGCTGGGCATGTACACCGTCATGGGCAGGGAAACCCTCGGATGGATCTGAGACAAGCTCAGGCTCTGCAAAAATCGTGGCGCGGTCGTAGGTAGCGACTGCGTCGGGAGCGTTGATGACAGATTGCTGGAATTGTATCCACTCTTGGTCGAGTGAAGGGTCTCCACCTCCGTCTGTCGGTTTGGTAATAGCCGCCGCCTCACCCATTTCATCTTCGTCGTCCAAGTCATTAAACGAAAGAAGAGGCGCTCGTGATGGATCAGAGAAGAAATCGGGAGGTAAGTTGAACGTCGATGGCTGAGGTGCCGAGGTGCCTTTTGGCTTTTTGGCGGTACTTCTGATGTCGCCGTTTATATCGTCCTCAGGTGCTTTTCGCTTGAGACGTTTGGGTTCTTCCAGCTCCAGCTCCTTCCGCCTCCTCTCCTCTTCCCTAATGCGGGCTGCATTTGTGCGATGCGCTTTGCTCCCCAGATGACCATCCCATGCAGATGGATGTTTGATATTTGTCTCGCAAACGACGCAACGTAACTGTCCACTAGATGTGTAAGATGCTAAGGGATGGTCAATCCGTATCTCTTGTCGTTTCGCCTTGAGGAGTGTTCGAACATCGGACATGGGTGATGCTCTGGATCTGTGGTTGGCTGTTCTGCCGAGATGCCATCTGGGCGGAGCGTGAGAATATGTACGCTTTTCCAGCTGGTACTAGTGCTTCAAAGCTTCATTCTCTTCGTCCATCGGTGCATTATGAACCTTCGTTTCGTTTCCCGCAATGAAGAAAGGATAGGGCCATCTTGCAACCAAGCTAGCAAAGAAACATAACAGCACAGTAACTGTGGCAGCAATTCAACAAATCTGCTGAGCGTTATCACCCGGGTTTGAATAATATGCGATGTCACGCATCTCTGAGGGGATCATTGAGGATTTTTACAATGTAACTTTTCAAGACTCACTTCTCAAATCACATTGTAACAAACCCTCGTCATCCAATTGCGGAGGGACGGTAGGAAACTTCAGGACACGAAAGCGCTCAACGATTTTGAGATTACTGTATTTCTTCCGAAAAGGTGTCACGTTACTCGAATACACAACTAGGTTCTCTCACACTTTTACCGTCATCTCACCGAGTCGTGTGGATCAAACATTGATGCATCGACGATTCATAGGGAAGTCCATAGATACATTCTACTTGTTTGGCCAGTTGGTGCGTACTTTACTCACTTCACTTACATAAAAAGGACAGGACAAACTTCGTGGAGGGGACCCTTGGGGAATGTCACGACAAATTTACCACATTGTTCGCTTGTGTTCAGCGGTCTCGAATCCTCGGCATTATGCAATTTATTTAGCATGCTATATGTGTTGATGGTCATGGGGAGACACCGGACCGCCTTGTTGCTCCCTACATAATTCCACTCCACCAGGCTTGCCAGTCGATCGAAAATCCGCGACTCTCCTCTCGTCTCGAGTTCGAACAAGTTTAGTTTAGTCCACAGTCAGTCTGATGTTGGGGTTGTACCGAACGATACTACTGGCTTCGCTTACTCCATTAGTGACCTCGGCCATTAACGTGACCATTCCTCTCACCGCACCCAGCGGTGCTGCATCGGTGGCGCCAGACCTTGTTTCGCTCTCCATCGAACAAGATAGATGGGTAGATTGGGCAGGACCCACGGAACAAAACCAATTCTTCCACAATGCTCTCGATAATTTGGTTCAAATTACGAATTCACCGCCATTCATCAGGATTGGTGCTAATTCCGAGGATCATACCGACTTTAGCCATGGCGTTCAGGTATACCTCCAGCCGTCAGTTCGCCGTAGTCACAGTGCTGATCTGGTGTTCCAGTACGAGGAGGATATTTTCCCTGCCTCTACTCCCGTTACCCCTTACCCCGAGGCAACTAACATCACTGTCGGACAAGGATTTTATGACATCATATCTCATCTTCCTTTCGGCAAGTTCTAACTCATATACGTGCAGCACCAGATTTCAACTAGAGTGTTTGATAGGAACCCGTGTACACTGGGGGATCAACCTGAGGCAATACAACTTGACTGTTGCGTACCTTGAGACGAAGGCGCTGATCCAAGCTTTCGGGTCCCCGGCTGTCAAGGCAAACGGGATCACACTAAACTTCATTGAGGTGGGCAATGAGGCCGATCTTTACTACAAGAATGGGGGCAGGAATAGTAGCTGGAGTGTTTTCGAATATGTCCCTCAGTAAGTCTATTATCATGCCTGTCTTCGTGATTGATCTTTGGGGAAGATGGGTTCAATTTGCTACCAACGTCTCCGAGACGGCTGGCCTGTCAAAGACTTCCTTCACTAAGTTGATCGGAGCTGCATTTGCTGGTTCATCTCACAACAACATCAGTGGTTTCTCTCCACAAGCAATTTTCGTGGATGGCATTCTCGATACTTTGCCTGGCACTTTAATTACCACGTACGTTCCGCGTTGAGAATTTACCACCTCACCCATTCTCCCAAAGGATTTCCCAACACCAATACAGTGGCTCGTTTTGCACCGGGTCTGGTGCTGTTTTACAGGATTTGATGACGAAGAATTACATCCGCGGAAACATCACCGCGTTTGAACCAGACATCAATGCTACTTTTGCACACGGTTTGGAGTATATTCTAGGCGAGACGAACAGTAATTATTTGACTCTGTCTTCGTTTTGTCACTCCTGACTTGTTGGTGGCTATAGGCATGAGCTGTCATGGTGCGCCAGGTACGTGAAAGGGGTTTGTTGGTCTTCCAACATCATTAATCTGTTTGCAGGAGTGAGCAACACCGCTGGCGCTGCACTCTGGGCACTCGACTACTCTTTGTTTGCAACTCAAGTTGGCATCAGTAGATTGCACTTCCACGAAGGTATCGGCTATAAATATAATTTTGTGAGTGTTATTGAGGACGAGATGACCCGACCTTATGTTTGCAAATATAAGATCCAGCCTGTGACTCTCAATTATTCTATATTGGATGGCTCTCCGATCACTCCACTTCCTCCTCATATACAACCCCCCTACTATGCGGCGATCGTGGCTGCGGAAGCGATCGGCTCAACTGGTTCCGCACAGGTGGTCGAAATCCCTGTCAACGCAACTGACATCTCAGGATACGCTGTATTTGAATACGGAAACCTTGCCCGAGCGGTATTTATCAATAGCGCTGCCTATCTTCCTAGCGGGGGAGTCCGCACTACTACTCACATTAATATTGACTTCTCTGGTTCCGGGCTGACTGTACGGGAGATGAAAGTAAAGAAGCTTAACATCACGTATGGTGGATTTTCACTGCATATCATTGTACTCATTCCCCCACAGATATGCAAATGTGACCTCCGGGATTACCTGGGGAGGGCAAACGTATGAAACAGCCAACGCTAGGGTTAGTGGACTGCTTCAGGTAGAAACCTTGGATGTTAGCACGGGTTTGGATGTCCAAGAGACCGAAGCAGTTTTACTTTCATTCCTATAACACATACCGTCGAAGGCGTAAAATTCAATATAGTTACAGACTTTCCACCCTCTTCATTCCTTTGCACAACTTAGTTGGGTAACCCGTACAACTTCTTCACAAACTCCACAGATGCTTTGTCTCCTGTGTTCTGAAGGTGGAAATGTCAAGATTTGGTGGAGGAAACCGCCTATGTACTGCACCTTAGTCAGGTCATCGCTGATTTTGACGCAATCTGTATCGTTAACCTTGGCAAGTTTGATTACCATGTTGAGAGCTCTACTTTTCTCTGTATAGCCACTGCTCTTTGTCTTGAAATCATTCGTAAGAAATGTTCCAATTCCGAAAGAACCTGGAATATGGCATCACAACCAACGGATATTTTTCAACCAAAACTCACTTACACCTAAAGCCGATGTCATCACACTGCTTCTTCAACTGAAGTACTTTGTCCAAGGTTAGAGAGTCGGAATAGACGATGGTCTTTGTGCGGATATCAATCCCAATACTCTCATACATTGCCTTGGCTGCCGGTGCAAACTCGAAGGGGTTGCCCGAGTCTTGTCTGAGACCTGTCCATTTTTGGGCGTGTGCTGGATTATTTGCAAATTCCTGTTTTGTTTCGGTTCCCTAAGGCTTGGATAACAGGCTGACAACAGGGATACATGCCTGGAAAAAGACCTTCGAGGAGAAGGTGTCGGCGAGCGCGACGAGCAAGTTGTTCGGGTACATTTCCTGCCAAAGCGCCAAGGCTTGCGCATTTGCACCTTGATAACCCTTCAATGCTGCAACCTAGGCAAAGTATTACCCCCGTTCGCGGGCGCAACGTCACATAATGCTTACCCCCATGAACCATTCACTACCGTGTTCATAAGCACACCAGATCATCAAGCAGACAGAGGACGCACTGTGCGATGGTGCCAACCGGATGGATGTCGTATTTCTTTGCAAAGTAGGCCTGTATGCATTGAAAATTAGTTTATAGATAGCAATGAAAGAGCATTCGGCGTAGATGCAGACATTGCTCGTTCCAAAAAAGGCTCCTCGCCCAGGGGATCGGTCGGCCTCTTGCTTCAGAGTTGCAATGACGAGGTCCTGGATGTAGAATGACCGCCTCCTCCGAGTCCCGAACTCGCTAAAGGTACATCCTGCTTGTAACAATGTCTGCGCCTTTGCACACACACACTCTGCAAAGCAAGTTCTACCCATGAGGAAGAATACCGAGCACGGTGTTCACCTTTCTGGCCATCATAGCTCCAGTCGGTTGCGCCTACCCGGAAGTAGAGCTCGCTTAAACAAGCCATTACGGGGACTTCCCAGAGTATGGACTCTTTCCATAGACCGCTGGCTTCTATCTCGACTCTTCCTTCTCCATCGTCAGAGACTGGCACGAACCTCAGTGATATTTGTGCGGGATCGAACTGAAATTCCGAAAGATACTCAAGATATTCTTTGGAGAAATAGGGGCATGTATTCGCCAACCAGTTCTTCTCCTCGGTTGTCAGACGCAGACCCCGAAATCCTAGCGGACTTTGACAACTCCCGAGCGATCAGGACGGGGTGGGACATACGTTGGATGGACTTGTGAAGCAGATCGATACATCCGCGAGGGAATAATACATCGGGGTCCCGGTGGGTAAATCTGTAAAGTGCTCGTGTCTCTGGGAAGTGATGCACGATGGCTTGCTGCATTGTGAGCTGCTTGCCCCTGACGCTTAACAGATGATCCTGAACGGTGAGGATGAAAATTTACCTTGTACAGGTCGGTGTCCAGAAGAGATTGAGGGGTGTATACTGATTCTTCAGTGTTTCTCTCCATGATGTTATGCACGAGAGTGGGGTTGAGTCAGTGGCGGTCTTTCGGAAGATTTCGTCGGGCTATAATGAAAGCGTGCGAGTGCCTACAAGCTCCCGCCAATTGGACCCCAACGGAAACCGGTAATAATACTTTATTTCATTTCTTCCCCCTCAGTTATCGCGCTCAACATTTCTAATCCCATATTCGTATCGTTAATAAAGGAACAGTCGGCACAGGCTAAAAGGTTGCACAGCGCTGTCGCGTTTTCTGTTCGCTTTCTGATTGCGCACTTTGCGCATTTTAGTTAATATACTATATTTGGATATTGCGCCACACACCTAGTTTATAGTCGGAGTTCCACAGTGGTCGCTTTCTTCAGTTTCTCACTGTGGACTCCAGCTGTGTGATTCCAGCTGTCAACAGGTTATGAGCCCCGTGCTCTAGTCGCTCCCAACAGCCCCAGGCCACTCGACGAAATTTTTTCGCCTAGCAGAAACTTCCCTC
>QFEM01000265.1:0-12821 GCA_003316205.1 Boletus bicolor
CCCTAAACCCCATTTAGCTGGGGCACCTTCGAGGGATCAAAGCACCGCGACGACAAATGAGAACATGTTTTGGGGCCGTTCTGTGGAAAACCTGCATGCCAATTTATCAACGTCTCCCCAGATCGCGCCCGAGGAGTGTGTGCTCGCGCATTCCTACAAGAAAAAACAATAATCGTCCCGAATGTGGACGAGTATCCTGGTCACATCGCCTGTGATGGAGAAACCAAAAGTGAGATCGCCTGTCCCCTGATTTTACAGAACGAAAATGAACAGGTGGTACTAGGGGTTCTGGATCTGGATTGCCTCGTGTTGGGTGGGTTCGACGAACAGGACAAACTTGGATTAGAAGCTATCGCCAATCTAATTGTGAATAGATGCGATTGGTAACAATTGAACTGGTAATCTAGTGTATATTCGAAGATATGTATCCCCTTGGATGAGAACGCGACGGAAAAGTGGCTATTGTTGCTGTTGCTGCCACGCTAAAAACTCCTCGTGCAATCTCTTCTGATCAGTCCACTGTTTCGATAGCTTCTTTTCTTGATTTTTACTCAGCTTCCTGCCCTCACCATCAGCTGTAGGAATGCCTTGTTCGTTCCATTGACTCCATTCGCCCTCGGAGGCGTTTGGCGGTTTGAAGAACTCTTCGGGGGGCGTACGCCCCTTCTCTAGTTTCGCGAGGCGTTTATCTTGTCCGGCTTGTGCTAACGCAGCTTTTCTAACAGCCTGAGCCTCGAGCTTATGCCGCTTCTCGTCACGGGCCTTGATCAATTCCGACGGAGGAACCAGTTTAAGCAGGGCTTTACCGTCTGTGGAGGGACGTTAGCATGGGTACGAGTGTAAAATTGTACGATACCTTCTTGGTCGTCTAGTGCTACGCCCAACGGAACCAGATCTTCATCGCGAAGTCGATCACAAAGTTTCAAGATATCCTTCAAGGAATTATCTCCTTTGGCAATGGCCAATTGTCGGACACCATCCCTGAAGGAAGAAAGTGCGCGAAGATACGGAAGCAGAAGTTCTTCTTGCTAACACAGACACGGTTGAGACAGGGATATCGTGGATGCGTGGATGCGTGGATGCTTACGTTGGCAGTATTCGCATCGCTCATGGTCTCTTGCCCCCAACCTAGTTCAAGCTTCTCCCCTTCCCCGAGACCAAACATCCGCAGCATGTCACCTACCCATCGGGCCGATTGTTCAACCAAGACGACATTTAGGGACTTGGTGCGGGTGTTGATGTAAACATTCGTGCGCGAGACCAAATCGCGCAGTATTTTGAGACCCTCGGGGGTGTTGAAGGAATCGCAAAGTGCGGAGCGGAATGCCAGCTTGCTCTCATTAAGCCTAAAAGAATTTGTGTGTAAGGCGTGATAAAGTAGGACTCGAGACCATGGTTACCCATTCGTGAGTTCCCGCTCGGGCTCTTCGTAATGATGATATCCATCTGATTTTCCCTGGTTTCCCTCGTTGACCATCAACAGAGCTTTCACTGTCGCGAAGAAGTTCTACAGAGGATATCAGATATACACACTTGCGCACCGTCGCGACGCGTACGTTGAACGTAGACTCGATCGTTTTTACTTCGCCCGTCATGAGTGACTCCGAAAAATCCACTTTGGCATTCCATAATTGCGATAAGAACGCTAGGCGAAGTTGGCGTGGGGTAAACCTTTGTAGGATGTCCTGATATCGGATTACACTTCAATAAACGATTTTAGGCAGCAAAAAACCAGAAGCCTCACGTCAATAGTGATGAAGTTCTTCAATGATTTGCTCATCTTGAGGCCCTCGATGTGCAGGTGGCCCGTGTGGATGAAATAGTTGACCCACGCGCCGCACTCGTGGTATGCCTATGCGACTTGAGAAAGACTAGACGTCTCGGGCCGCGGAGTTACTGTCTTACCTCGGACTGTGCCATCTCGTTATCGTGGTGCGGAAATGCGAGATCGATGCCACCCGAATGAATGTCCATGTTGTCACCAAATACTGCGCTGGCCATTACGGAACATTCGATATGCCAACCTGGACGACCTGGACCCCACGGTGATGGCCACGAAGGTTCCCCAGGCTTTGATGCTTTCCACAAAGCAAAATCTGATGCAGAACGTTTGCCGGTAGTAATCGAGAGTACACCTGCATAGATATAAATGTCATTCCCGGAATCATGTCGAAAATTTGAAGGTCCAACCTTCTCCCTCCGCAAGCAATTCTCTATTTCCTTTGCTCCAAGGTTCTAACTTCGCGTACGTATGATTCTCCGAGGAATCGAAGGCGACGGTGTCAAAATACACGCTGCCTTCATACTCATAAGCATAGCCGTTTTCCACAATACGTTTCACGAATTCTACGATCTCTGGAACGTACTCCGTCACGCGTGTCAACGTGTCGGGTCTACGAACCCGCAGACGATCCATATCTCTGAAAAACTGGTTCTCCCAGAAAGCGGCGAGCGCACGAAAGATAGACGGATCGGTCACCGTATCTTTCAACTACCCAAACTAGTCAGCTCTGTGCGATCTAACTGCAAGATCATCACCTCTTTGTCTAGAGATGCTGATAGTATATCCCGGGACTCGTCTAATAGAATTAAGGCAGATTCCCTATCTTTTTGGCCTTTCCGAGCAGCCGATAATGCTGAAGCTGTACGAATCTTTGGCGCGTGATCAGATGATTGTTGCGTACAGAACGATAAGAACCCACAGCAGTGCCAAGATTCATCTCAAACTTTTCATCCCGTTTCAAGCACTCAGCTTTTTGAACCTTGTCGTCTCGGATGGCTTCGATTTGTGGCCACAGTGTATGTATGCTTTCCGCAGTGGGCTTGATGCTGTCCGGTAATCCTTTGGATACTTTGTCCAAGACATGTGACTGCCAGGCATCTTGCACTTTAACGACAAGGTCGGGCGTGAGCGAAGATGTTTGAGTGCGGAAATTATCAAAAAGATAATTTTGACGCGCCCGTAGGATAATCTTTTCTACGTCAGGCACGCGAAGACGAATAAAACTGGGGACATACCTTGTCGTCGATGTCGGTGATGTTCATAACAAAGTGGACATCATAGCCAAAGTAATCTGAAACGATTCTGCGAAGAATGTCTTGGGTTATATAGTTTCTTCAGACCAAGAAATGTTAGGGCAAGGTCACCGTGACTCGATCGAACATGGCCAACCTTGCGTGACCCATGTGAGAGGCGTCATATACTGTAGGTCCGCAGTTATACCATTTGACAAGGCGACCATTTCTTGGGATGAACTCTGTCTATGCGGACGTGAGCGCTGTCGGATATCGTGGATGGACGATCAGACCTTAGTCTTGGTCAAGGAATTGTACACCTTTAAGACTGGTTCTTCTATCTGGCGAGTTGGGACGTTCCAAGCAGGCCGCTGGACGGGCATGACTGCTATGTTCTGGTAAGTAGAGCCCAGGCGCCTCGGGAGATATATGCGACAAAGAGCGTGCGTGCCAGGACTGACTCGCCACCAGATCATAAAGTCGAAATTGACATAAGCCAAGTGCGGACGCTGACGTAATGGCAGTCGAAGCCACAATTATGTAAGGAACCTTGTTCTCTTCGTCCACCTCGATCAAAAATTTATTTGCAGATTCCAGTGCGTAATCAACACTTCCATTATGATCATTTATCAAGTACTGTCAACCTCAGCAGCAACTTTGTTCGGTTATTTGGTGGCATCGTTTCCTGCGTGGAGTTAACTTGTTTCGTAGAAAATGTATCGATGAGGAGACACGTGGTGACCAGGTGAGGGTGGCCCCGTGCCGCAAGTAGATGTCCACGCAGCTTTCTTTCCATCGCCGTGATACCTGGCCAAGCATGTCTTCGAGGCTCAGCCCGTGGGCAACGAATGGCAAGTGCTTAGGCGAGATAATTGAGAGTGCAATACTGACGATAACCCAAGAGTCGACTGGAAACAACCCCTCTTCCAGTATCGTTCACCGAAAGAAAGCAAGACCGATGCAAATAGTTGTTCAAGATTCCGTACGGTCAGTTGCGTGTCTTGTTGATGGAAAGCACATTGTGAGCGCTGGCGACGGAGGGAAGATACGACGTTGGCGAATGGAAGATGGTAAGGAGGTGGGGATACCAATGGATGTGGGGGATCCTGTTTGGAACATCGCGGTGTCACAAGATGGAAAGTGGGTCGTGAGTGGGACGAAGAGTGGCGAGGTGACGGTGTGGAATGCGGAGAGCCACGAAAAGGTGACCGAGTTCAAAGGGCACGGCGATTCGGTGCGGGCGGTGGACGTCTCTCCGGATGGGACGAGAGTTGCGACCGGATCCAATGATAAGACTGTCTGTGTCTGGTCGCTCTCAACTGGCCAGCGACTGCTCGGCCCCTGGAGACACGACTGGGTCGTGGTTGCGGTCAAATTCTCACCTGATGGAAGCCTTATCGCTACTACCACTGGCATGTGGGACAGTAACCGCGCTGGCACGTGGCCAGACGACTGCGTTCGCATCTATGACAGTCAGCACGGCGGCCTCCTCATCGACTTCCCGGGCCCGATCGAAGCATTTGGGAACCAATGCCTCGCCTGGGCCAACAACAACGAGCAAATTTTCGCCTTATCTTACAATGGACATATTAAATGTTTCGACGTGTCTATCGGAATGACGCTCTCTCAATGGTCGATCGTCGACAATCCCGCGTGCATCGCCCTGGCAAGCAACGACACATTCGTAGCAGTCTCCAACAGTTCATCGGTGTCATTCTGGGACACTACGACCCACAAGAGAATCGGATATGTCATCGAGCATAAAGATCGCGTTGTGTCCATGGTCATCTCAACAAATCATGACCTTGTGATGGGCAGAGGCAGGACAATATCCCTTCGCAGTCTCAGAGATATCCTTCCTTCTCATTACTTTGACGTTGTAGGTTCAATTTCATCACTGTTGTGTGAGATGTCTTCCTCAAAATCCGCTTGGTTGATGTAGCAGATACTTTGTGAGCAAGAAAGCTGGCGCAAGGACGCGAAAGAAGCTGATTCCGAGGGGACCAGCGAATCGAGTCATATACAAGATGAGGGCTCGGGTCCGTCCATCGACACCCCAACTCGCGCTTCATTGACATCCGTGTCCATAGACAGAAAAATCGCACATCTCGAAAACGAACTCGCCAAATCCCGACATGCGGCCAATGAGGGGAAGGATCGTCTGGACAAGATGATCAGATCACTACGTGCAGACCTACATGCACAGGAAACGAATTCAGGTACGTTCGTTATCACCCTGACTTGCACTTCCCTGACCTCACCCATGTCCATCAAAAAAAATAGTGAGTCTCGAGAGAACTGTACAAGAACTCCGTCATGAACTCGCTATGTCTCAGCGTGCAGTCATTCGGGAGAAACATATCACTGAGTCCCTTCGTACCGATCTTCGCACACGGGACAAAAACTCGAGTGCGTCCACCGTCCCCCTGGCTCATACTTCATTGATATTCATGTTCTTTGTCATAAAGAGTTGTCTGCCATCATTTTGGAGGAGCCACAGGCGACCGGGTATTCTGCACAGGAGACAGATGTGCTTCGTCCTGGGTTCGACAGAATGCGCGACAAGCTTTATTTGGCCTCGATGCACCAGACAACGCCAATGGAAGACATCACGTACTCACTGTTTGAGTCTTTCAACTTTTCCATTCCGGTCGTATATGGCGAGGGTGATCGCACAATCGGTCGTCTCCTCGAACACATTCTAACAGGCTCGGGTGATGTCACAATTCTTGCCTGGACAGGGCGCCCGGGCAGCTACAATAGTTGCCTACCCATCGACCTCACGGTCTACAGCGAACTCGTGCCGCTACATGTCCCTCAACCCATCGAAACGGTCGAGATGGACGCCATAATCATGACATTGCGTTCATCCTTGCCCGACCTTTTCCTGGCCGTGATGATGTATAACCGCCTCAGCGAACTTCCCTCACCTTCCCTTTTTGCAAGTCGACTGCGACTTCCCGGCATTCTTTCATCCCTCACCGAAGTCGTTCACATCTCAGATCCAGATCCGGAGACGAACCTCCAAGTATACCATGGGACGACGTCCATGTTCGGGGACATAGAGATCAAGACAGCAGACAACTTGACTAAGACAAAGGATTTGTGTCTCGTCCATCCATGGATCCGCTCGCTGTTAGACCAAGAGTTCTCGAATGGTGCGGCTGCGCTTGACAAAACCACACAAGCACTCCGATTCGTCGCTCGTCTTAGGCAGCCATTTGGCGCACTGTTGTTCGAGCGGCTGTCGCGTGTAGAGTATAGGCGAGTTGCCGCGGACAGTTTGATCATGGTCCAGATCCGCGAGGAGGTTCCATTGGATGGCTTAATGGGCAACATCCGTACGATCGAAGTACAGTAGTCTTAGCTTCCATCGATCCTTGGTACGATACATCTTGGCCTAGCATGTGTATTCCAATTTTCGCACTGTATCTTGTTCGGCTACTTGACAAAACTTTGGCTTTCATTCGGCTAGTCCGAGTCATCCAAACGCGCATCAATTGGAGGTTTCATTCCAGTACGGCTGCCCTCACTATCTACGTATCGTCGGCTTAAAATACACCTCGAATCATTTCCCGTTTCATCGAGATGTTACAGTCAGCATCACGCCACGCTCGATGCCAACATTCAACGTACACAAATGACTTCCCAGCGGGGACATCGCTGAAATACCCGATTTCGTTTGGCACCAGGCCAGTTGTGTCCCTTTGGCTTTGGCCGCATCATATTCAACACCCTGACCGAGTACAAGCCAGGCCATAGTATCTGTGTCTCCGAGTTGGATGTGGACAGTTACTCGACACGTCTGCATAAAAGATCAAAGGACGTACTGTCTCGTCTCGTCTCGTCTCATCCCTCCATTCGTTTACAGCGATGTGCGTGATTACCTAACTAACCTAACCAACCTAACCCTAACGAGTGGCAGTACCGGGTGAGGAGGATCTGGGCAGAGTATTCCATAAGAATTTACCAGTATGATTCCGCACTCTTCCTCCAGAATGACCGGCGAAACGGGGAATACCTGATAGGCTATCGTACACGAGATGGCTGGCACCCGCTGATCTCATCATAGAGCTGGAGACTGATCAGACGGGTTCATTCAAAGACCCTAAGCTTGTCCGCACAGAGACATGTGAGGTTCAGATGAAGACGGGGAATTTAATCGCCACAGTCGGGATACACGACTCGGAGAACAAAAATATAGTGAGGTTAGAGGCGGAGAAGTGGCATTCGACGCACGTCGTCTTGAATGGAGATAGGCAATCATCCTTGAGTGCCTCGGGCGCTGTGGTCCGTTTCCAACACCTTCGATAACAATTCTTACCATGAACAACAACCATGACTGCGGCAAGAAAGTCCATGTGCCCCGAGTGTGTGAATTGATCCATATCGATAAGAAGACACGTGGTGACCAGACGAGGATGACCCCGAGCCGCAAATAGATGACCACGCAGCTTTCTTTCCATCGCTGTGATACCTGGTCAAGCATGTCTTCGAGGTCAAGGAATGGCGAGTAGGCGAGATATTTGAGAGTGCAATACTGACGAGGACCCAAGAGTCAACTGAAGACGGTGCCTCCTCCAGGATCGTTCACCGAAAGAGAGCAAGACCGATGCAAATAGTTGTTCAAGATTCCGTACAATCAGTTGCGTGTCTTGTTGATGGGAAGCACATTGTGAGCGCTGGCGACGGAGGGAAGATACGACGTTGGCGAATGGAAGATGGTAAGGAGGTGGGGATACCAATGGATGTGGGGGATCCTGTTTGGAACATTGCGGTATCACGAGATGGAAAGTGGGTCGTGAGTGGGACGAGGAATGGCAAGGTGACAGTGTGGAATGCAGAGAGCCACGAAAAGATGACCGAGTTCAAAGGACACAGCGAACATGTGTTTGCGGCGGACATCTCTCCCGATGGAACTATATTCACGACCGGATCCTGTGACAAGACTGTCTGCGTCTGGTCGCTGTCGACTGCCCAGCGACTGCTCGGCCCCTGGAAACACGACGAAAGGGTGTTCGCAGTCAAATTCTCACCCGACGGACGTCTCATCGCCACTGCTACATGGAGCCGCAACTCCGTTCGGATCTATGACAGTCAAAACGGCGACTTCCTCGTTGACTTCGCGGCCCAAGTCAGCTCATCTGGGAACCAGTGCCTCGCCTGGGCCAGCAATAGCGAGCAACTCTTCACATTATCTCGCAATGGACATATCAAGTGTCTTGACGTGTCTATCGGGATGACGCTCTCTCAATGGTCCACTGTCGACGGTGTCAGGTGCATCGCCCTGGCAAGCAACGAGACATTCATAGCAGTCTCTGACAACTCATCGGTGTCATTCTGGGACACTGGGACACACAAGCAAATCGGATATGTCATCGAGCATCCAGATTGCATCGTGTCCATGGCCATCTCAGCAAACCACGACCTTGTGATGGGCAGAGGCAACATAATCTCCCTTCGCAGTCTGCGAGATATCCTTCCCTCTCACTACCTTGACGCTGTAAGTCCAACTGCATTCGAAACTCGCTGTGTGAGATGCCTTCCTCAAAATCCGCTTTGCTGATGTCACAGACGTTTCGTGAGGGAGAAAGCTGGCGCATGAAAGTGGAAAAGACTGATCTCGAGGAGACCAGCGAATCGGGTCATGTACAAGATATGGGCTCCGGTGCGTTCATCGGCACCTCAATTCGCCCTTCATTGACATCCATATCCATTAGACAGAAAAGTTGCACATCTCGAAAGCACCGTCCAGCGACTCCACAACGAGCTTGCCAAATTCCGACACGTAGCCAATCAGAAGGATAGTATAGATGAGATGATCAGACCACTACGTGTAGACCTGCATGCACTGGAAACTAGCTCGAGTACGTTCATTGTCACCCTGACTTGCACTTCCCTGATCTGTTTTCGTCCATCAAACAAAAAAAAATAGTGAATCTCGAGAAAACTGTACAAGAACTCTGTCACAAACTCGCTATGACCCAGCGCGCAGTGAATCAGGAGAAACACATCACTAAGTCCCTTCGTGCCGATCTTCGCGCACGGGACGAAAACTCAAGTGCGTCCGCCGTTCCTCTGGCTTGCGCTTCCTTTATATTCATGTTCTTTGTTACAAAGAGTTGTCTGCCATCGTTTTGGAGGAGCCACAGGCGACCGGGGATTCTGCACAGGAGACGGCTGTACTTTGTCCTGGGTTCGACAGAGTGCGCGACAAGCTTTATTTGGCTTCAATGCACCAAAAAACTGTGGAAGAGATTGCATACTCACTATTTGGGTCTTTCAACTTTTCCATCCCGGTCGTGTATGGCGAGCGCGATCGCACAGTCGGTCGTCTCCTCGAACACATTCTAGCAGGTTCGGGTGTTGTCACAATTCTCGCCTGGACAGGGTGCTCGGGTAGCTACAACAGCTGCCTACCCATCGACCTCACTGTCTACAACGAACTCGTGCCACCACACGTCCCTCAACCCATCAAGGTGGTTGAGATGGACCACATGATTACGACATTGCGTTCATCCTTGCCTAACCTCTCCCTGGCCGTGATGATGCATAACCGCCTCAGCGAACTTCCCTCGCCTTTCCTTCTGGCAAGTCGACTGCGACTTCCTGGCATTCTTTCACCCCTCCCCGAACTCGTCCACATCTTAGATCCAGATCTGGCGACGAACCTCAATGTATACCATGTGACGACGTCCATGTTTGGGGACATAGAGATCAAGACAGCAGACAACTTGACTGAGACAAATGATCTTTGTCTTGTCCATCCATGGATCCGCTCGCTGTTAGACCAAGAGTTCTCGAATGGTGCGGCTGCGCTTGACAAAACCACGCAAGCGCTCCGACTCGTCGCTCGTCTTAGGCAGCCATTTGGCGCACTCTTGTTCGAGAGGCTGTCGCGTGTAGCGTATAGGCGAGTTGCCGCGGACAGTTTGATCATGGTCCAGATCTGCGAGGGGGTTCCATTGGATGACTTAATGGACAACATCCGTACGATCGAAGTACAGTAGTCTTGGCTTCCATGGATCCTTGGTACGATACATCTTGGCCTAGCTTCCCAATAACTACATTCGTACGTGTATTCCAATTTTCGTACTATATCTTGTTCGGCTACAATCAAGTGACGTCGCACTATTACTCGTTCCTCTCTGCCACAATGAATACAAGCGTGTTGCATCTGATCATCCCATCGTCGTGCAACCACCCAATGGCGTTTCACCTCGCTATCTCGCTCAGAACATATGGACGCTGGATATTTTGTAGTTGGTGCCCTGTCTTGCCAGGTGTTCGTCTGTTGTTGTTTCCGGATCTCTTGCGATTACTACATATCTCAGACTCGTTCACATGATATTCCGCATTGCTTTTTGTAGCGTATATCAATAATTTCCTGTTGTAGTGCCCCTCGTGCTCTCACTATCCACGTATCGTTGGCTTGAAAATACAACCTCGAATCATTTCCGGTTCCATCGAGATGTTACGGTCAGCATCGCGCCACGCTCGACGCTAACATTCAACGTACATGAATGACTTCCCGGCAGGGACATCGCTGAAATACCCGATTTCGCTCGGTACCAGGCCAGTTATGCCCCCTTGGCTTTGGCTGGTACAAGCCGGGCCATAGTATCTGGTCTCCGAGTCGGAGGTGGAAAGTCACTCGACGTGTCTGCACAAAAGACCAAATGACGTACTGTCTCGTCCCGTCCTCCATTCATTTAATTTCCTTCGCTGTGTCATATTCCCTTCGCTGTCTTTCTTTTTCCGAACCTGGGTCGAGTGTCTAACGTTCACTCGAATGGTCATCTGAATGAACGAGTAAATTGGTGCGGATGTCACTCCACATGTTCGCCTATCACCATTCCTACACACGACAGTAAGCCAAGGTTAACATAGAAAAGCCATCAGGTTATTCGTTTTTGCGATTGATGGCCTGATAATCATCTTTTGATCAGCTACCTCCACTGCCATTGTGGCTGGACCATCGGTTGATCAGATGGACGTTGATTCCCAAATGGAAGATGCAACAATGTCACCTGTTCTGGCCATCATTCCAGATCCGAGTCCATGGGTTATGCGTCGACTCTGGATGATGGACGACAGGTCGCCCAATATATAATACTTGCCCCAATTCCACATCCTCAGATAGTCAGGCCAAATTGTTGATGTTATCGCCGTGGAAGCATCGATCAGAAACAACCAATGTCGGATGTCGGAGAATGAGTGGCAGTATCGGGTGAAGAGGATCTGGGCAGAGTATTCTATAAGAATTTACCAGTATGATTCTGCACTCTTTCCCCAGAATGACCGGCGAGACGGGGACAACGCCTGATAGGCTATCGTGCACGAGATGGCTGGCACCCGCTGATCTCATCGTAGAGCCGGAGACTGATCAGACGTGTTCATTCAAAGACCCTGAGCTTGTCCGCAGAGACGTGTGAGGTTCATTTTTGTTATGACGAAGACGGAAAAGTTAATCGCCACAGTCGAGATACGTGACTCGGAGAACAAAATATAGTGAGGTTAGAGGCGGAGAAGTGGCGTTCGACGCACATCATCAATGCAGATAGGCAATCATCCTCGAGCGCCTCAACCGCTGCGGAGCTGGCTCTGGCGCTGCGGTCCATTTCCAACAACTTCGATAACAATGAACAACAACCATGATGGCAAGAAAGTCCATGTTGCCCCGAGTGTGTGAACTGATGCATATCGATAAGGAGACACGTGTTGACCAGATGAGGATGGCCCCGTGCCGCAAGTAGATGACCGCGCAGCTTTCTTTCCATCGCTGTGATATCTGGTCAAGCATGTCTTCTAGAATCAGTCTGTGGTCAAGGAATGGCGAGTAGGCGAGATATTTGAGAGTGCAATACTGACGAGGACCCAAGAGTCAACTGAAGACGGCGCTTCCTCCAGGATCGCTCACCAAAAGAGAGTAAGACCGATGCAAATATATGGTCAAGATCCCATACAGTCAGTTGCGTGCTTCGTTGACGGGAAGCACATTGTGAGTGGTGGCGACGGAGGGAAGATACGACGTTGGCGAATGGAAGACGGTAGGGAGGTAGGGACGCCAATGGATGTGGGGAGTGATGTTTGCAACATCGCGGTGTCACGAGATGGAAAGTGGCTCGTGGGTGGGACGAAGAATGGCAAGGTGACGGTGTGGAATGCAGAGAGCCACGAAATGGCGACCGAGTTCGCAGCACACAACGATCGGGTGTGGGCGGTGGACGTCTCTCCGGATGGGACGAGAATCGCGACCGGATCCAATGACAAGACTACCTGTGTTTGGTCACTCTCGACTGGCCAGCGACTGCTCGGCCTGGGACACGATAATTGGGTGGTCGCAGTCAAATTCTCACCCGATGGACGTCTCATCGCCACTGCCACATGGAGATGCGACTGCGTTTGGATCTACGACAGTCAGAGCGGCGACCTCATCGTTGACTTCCCGATCCAAGTCAGTTCATTCAGGAACCAATCCCTTTGCTGGGCCAGCAACAGCGAACTACTCTTCGCCTTATCTTGCAATGGATATATCAAGTGTTTCAATGCGTCGACCGGGACAAGGCTCTCTCAATGGTCCATCCTCAGCGCTGACACCCAACATCCCGAGTGCATCGCCCTGGCAAGCAACGACACATTCATCGCAGTCTCTGGCAACTCATCTGTGTCATTCTGGGACACTACGATCCACAAGCAAACCGGTTCTGTCATCGAGCATAAAGATCGTGTCGTGTCCATGGCTATCTCAACAAACCATGACCTTGTGATGGGCAGAGGCAGGACAATTTCCTTTCGCAGTCTCC
>QFEM01000266.1:0-14496 GCA_003316205.1 Boletus bicolor
GGAAGTACAAGGAGCAGTCACTTAATAGTAGACCGGAGACTTAGGACGACGAGTGGAAGATAAAGGCATGGATTGCCTTAGCGCAGATCGAGATACAAGGTAAATCGAAGGAGGTCTAAGCTAAGGAATTGTATCGTAAAAGAGAGGGTTTATATACCCTTGGATACGCGCATGGGCCAGGTGTGGGATATCTCGGGATTGGAATAAACCGTGGGATAACGTGTATGGAATTGGAAGAAGCATGTATCCTGTGTATCGTGGTAAATCGGATCAAAGAAGATGGAGAACCAAGGACACGTGCATGGAGCGTGTGAAACACGTGTCCGACTATCGTGGGAACGATTAACGAAGCTGTGAAGCAAGGGGAAGATACCTCCGGTATGGAATAGGGGGAAGCCAGAGGTGGAGAAACGGAAAGTAGTCCAAGGGACGGGCAAGTGCACGAAGGATGTGTACACCAGGTTCTGGTAGTACAAGTAGACTGAGTAAACATAGCAAATGTAGAAAAGAAAGAAAAGGAATAGAGAGTCGTAACACTGGGTGAAGGCAGACACGAATTGGGGTCCACGATCTGAAATGAGTGAAGAAGGGAGTCCGTGTATGCTCCAAACGTGGTCCCTAAAAAGTGCGGCTAAGTCTGCAGAAGAACAAGTATCTGTAGTAGGAATAAAGACCACTTCTTTTGAGAAGCGATCAATGACAACGCAAATAGCCATAAAAGAACATGATTTGGGTAAACCCGTAATGAAATCTACGGAAAGATCTTCCCATGGATGCTTTGCAGCAGGAAGGGGCATAAGTTTTCCTGCCGGTGCCTTTTGCTTACCCTTTGTGAGGGCGCACACTTGGCAGCTATCTACATATTGTTTAATGTCTTTTGTGACACCAGGCCACGAAAAATAGCGAGTGAGAGTGTGAATGGTCTTAGCGTGACCACCGTGACCAGAGATAGGAGAATCGTGACATAATGTGAGGAGACGAGTACGTAAAGAAGGAGAAACAAAGACTTTGTGTTATGACCTTATCGCGAACAACAAAATCCACAAGGCTCAAGCTATCTTGCAGGCTACACAAGTCCTGGCGATAAAAGAAATGAGGTGCGGGAGAGGAAGAGGAGGAAGGATAGTCGCTTCCTGTTGATGCAGGCCTACAAGAGAGAACAAGTCCCTCAGGCAATAACCAGTAGAGCAAACAACAAAGTGGATTAGACTGGGGATTCCAGTCGCAAGTGTCTACCTTATATATGTTACAGGCGTGCACACAGACCATGCTATGCGTGAGAGGAACTACCATAAATAGACTAAGTGGGGAAGCAAGGCACGGGAATAGAAGAGACGGAGATTAAAGAGGCAGTGTGAGAAAAGCGGAAATTAAAAAGGCGTGGGTACCATGAGGTATGATGTCATAGGTTCTAGGCCTAGTCATGTGCTGGTTTCCACAGTCACGTGCACTGATCATGTGACTGAAAGAGTGAAAAGTTGAAGTCCGAAAAAGTTTGAAAATGTTCATATTATAACACTTTGTTTTTGTCGTTTTTTAAAATGTTCATATTAGAATCGAAAAGGAAGTCGTTCACCATGTCCACCCCCATGGAGGCAGACTCAGATTCCAACTCCAAATAAAAGTCCGAAGAGAGAACAATAGAATTAATGAAAACGGAAGGAGGCAAGACCGTGATGTTGGTATTATGATCCTGCACCGCCTCCCCATGGTCTGAGCGCCGAGAAAGTGCATCCGCTCGACCATTCAAAGCACCAGGCTTGTAAACGAAAACATAATTAAACTCCTGCAAAACCGCGTGCCAACGGGCTTGACGACCACTAAGAGTTTGCAGTTTCTTCCAGTACTCGAGATTCTTGTGGTCGGTCCAGATCTCAAATCGTTCGTAACCAATAAGATAATGATGCCATTCTTCGAGTGCCTGGATAACTGCAAGGAGTTCCTTATCATAAATAGGATAGTTGCGCTCTGCACTATCAAAAGAATGAGAAATGAAGGCAACCGGCCTCCAGTTACCGTCATCACATAATGTTGAGAGCACAGCTCCCATAGCGATATCCGAGGCATCTGTTTCTACCCAAACTTCTTGATCGCGATTGGGATAAGCGAGAAGAGGGGCCGTGGTAAACTTCTTTTTGAGAGCTTCAAATGCCACTTGCTGATTGGGACCCCATGTGAACAGAACATCTTTCTTGGTAAGATCGTTCAAGGGGCGTGCAATCTCGGTGAAGCCCAAAACGAAATGCCTATAATGATTACATAGTCCGAGGAATCCTTGGAGCTGCTTTAGCCAAGTAGGAACCAGCCAGTCCATAACCCCAGAAACTTTCTTTTCCTGCATTTCTACCCCCTTTTTAGATACAACCATGCCCAAAAAATCGACTTGATCCTTGGAAAAGAAGCACTTAGAAGGTTTAACGTAAAGGTCATTCTCGCGCAAGCGCCGCAGAACTTCCTCAACTACTTCCTCGTGCTCTCCCTTGGACTTCTTCAACGTAAAAATCATACAATCGTTGATATAAATAATGACTACGGCATACATGTTATTAAATATGTCATTCATCATTTGTTGAAACGTTGGGGGTGAGTTGGTCATCCCAAAATACATTACTGTTGGTTCGTATGCACCAATGGGCGTAACGAAAGCACCCTTCCATTCATCTCCTTCTTTGATTCATACATTATTATAACCCCATCAAAGGTCCAGGGCTATGAACATGTCAGCAGTTTTTAGCCGATCAATTAATTGCGGAATCAAAGGAAGAGGATAGGAATTTTTAATGGTACCCTCGTTTAAATAACGATAGTCCATGACCATACATTTTTTACCATTTTTTTTCGGAATAAAGAAGACTGGTGAGGTCTGCGGAGATTTGGAGGGCTTAATATAACTCTTTTTGAGTTCTTTATTGATAAACGTGTGAACTTCGTCCATTTCGATATCAGAGAGGGGAATTACTCGACCCTTCTTCGAAACAAAGTCTGGCTTGAGATCTATTGCATGATCCCAAGGCTTTCAAATTGGCATGCATTCGGACTCTTTTTCCGAGAACACATCTAAGAACTTGTGATACATCTCTGGAACCTGTTTTTTTAGTCCGTCTTCTATAGTACGTAGAACTGCTGGAAAGCATCCATGAATCAGGGGTCCAAGCCCCATAATTTTACAATACTGCATGCAACGAGGAAATGAAATAGTTTGGAGAGTCCAATCGATGACTGGGTTGTGGTGGTAAAGCCAGTCATACCCGATAATCATGCGATGGGTTCCAATTTTGGAAATATAAGCATCTATCGTTTTGAAGTGTCCAGCTATTTCTACAACCAAAGTAACTGCATGCCTAATTTGGCCAATGGCTCCTTCAAAGCTGTCTGCGTTATGTATCTTTATGGGATTTTCTAAAGTATAAAAGGGAATGCCGTGACGGTGAACATAGTCATGATCGATGAAAGTGTGGGAAGCTCCTGAGTCCAAGAGAGCTTTGAACCTGAAGGCTTCCCACTGGTCATTCCGCATACATCTTACGACCGTCTCAAGCGAGAATTCTCCGCCAAATGACAAAGTCGATGTACGGTGCATCATGACCTTGAGGGGTTTATAAATAGAAGCAATTTTTTGTTGTTTTGTCAGGGAATGAAGCACACTATATTTTGACTCCGGTGCCGTGCTCAAATGAGACGCCCTAATGGAGGAACAAGACAAACTACGTAATACAAAAGATAAATTGGAAATTGGGAAATCAGAATCAGAACAAGAAGAAAGAGAAGAAGAAGAAATTTGTCCAGGCACATGAACACCCTCATTGTTCACATACTGTTTCCTTTTAAAGACTCCTGCCGCGTGTTGCTTGGCTTTGGTCTCAAACTTGTCTCTGTAAAATGCCTTGGCTTCTTCCAAGATGTAGGATCTTTGATCGGCATATGTAACTGCGGCTGCTGAAGCTGGTGGAGTGGGGAGAGGGCATCCAGGATAATGATTGGCCACCTGGGCCTGGGCGTAAACGTCTGGAGGGGGCTCACTAACATATTGTCCAGCGTTATAGTCCCAAACCCATTGCTGCCTTTGGCAAGGATGGAATGGACAGCGATTGGGATTGGAGGGGCAGTCGGGCTTAATGTGGCCCAGTTTTCCACAGAGGAAGCAAGTCCTTGTATTGTTCGTGGGAGCGGGTGCAGCCTGCTGCACGCCTATCTCTATTGGGGCCCCTCGGCCCGGTTGTGTACCGTACGGAGTAAACTGGGAACGCAAAGATTGTGCGGGGGGATTGGAAGGAGGAGTGTATCAAGGGAAGGATCTCGGCTGGAAGCAGGAATTGGACGGGGGACCATGCTCTATCGCCATTTGCTCAAAAGCCCTGCCCAGAATTCGGTAGAACCCAGACAAATCGGTGTAGTCCATATCCATTCCAGAATGAGCAAGTTGAGCCCTTTCATAGATCCTGTAATCAATCGCCTTTTTTAGAAGTGTAACGGTGTGGTAATCCTTGATGTCGGACTCCTTTCTGAGAACCTCAAAGCGTTGGAGAAAGAGGTCAACAGGGTGACCATTTTGTCTTAATCCCTCTAGCTTCCGAAGGGACTCATGGGCGAGAACGTCAATCCAGAAATATAATTTTATCTCATCCTGGAGCACTCCCCAAGAGGGCCAGGCTGAGTCTC
Source organism: Boletus bicolor (assembly GCA_003316205.1). Lineage (NCBI taxonomy): Eukaryota > Fungi > Basidiomycota > Agaricomycetes > Boletales > Boletaceae > Boletus > Boletus bicolor. Next base: position 4,660 of record QFEM01000266.1, read on the forward strand.
CTCTTTTTCTGGTGATGGCTCCATGCTCATCCACCGTGTTCTCATCTTCCCGATCCAAATATCTTTCGAGGATAATCTGAGTGAATCCCTTGGCCTTCTTTTCAAATCAGGAAAGAACCGCAATGGCCCTTAATTTGTCGGAGCGCCACTTCTGCTCCGCTACCCACAAATGTAATTTCACCCACCAAACACAGAAGGTATTTCTATCTTCATCCAATTTATTGGGGTCGGTGATCTTCTTGGTTACGTTCTCCTTTTCTCTTTCGAGATTTAGAGACACGATTCTGCGAACGAGCTTGTCCATGTCTGAGACTGCCAACATATTTTTCTACTGAATGGAGGGAGGCGAGTGGGTGGAGATAAGGGCGCAGGAAGTTGTAGAAGGGGTGGTGGTTCTTGTATTTGAAGAGAGGAAGATGGTGTGCTTGTTGCTGATGATCTAGTCTGCGATAGTAAACTTTGCAGGGGCAGGAAATAGGAAGTGGGAGGAGGCGAAGGTTGTCAAGGCGGGGATTATGATCTTGTATGAAGTCGACCGGAAGATGGTCGTTGGGATCCAGTTCTTCTTTCACCTCCTTACTGCACGGACTATTCCAACCACGCTCTGGGGAGACTACACATATGAGGTCGGAAATGATAGGAGAGGGAACAGAGATAGTATCTCCTTCTTCTTCAGCAAGACCAAGGGTGACTGCAGTGGCCCTGGTTACAAATACTGACTACGAGAGGTTTTCTAAATGAGAACTACTGACTCAGCCACCAGCAGCACGACAGCTGTGATCCGATGTCGTCCTGTGCAAACGTGGCACGACCCACGCGTGGTATCACCTCACAAGAGGGACTTCGAAGTTGCTATTACTAACACAACAAAAGCTTTGCCAACTAAGGCACACCCTAAAGGCACGGGCGTAAAGAAATAAAAAGTTGCAGAAAGCTCTCACGGGCGTCCCTTAGCTCTGGGATCTGAGTGTTGTGTATGACAGTCTAATCCAAGTGTAATAATACCGCGAACAATAATACCACAAGGCTCGATGTCTCGCAGGTTACACAAATCCTGGCGAAGTAATAAAATGAGATACGGGAGATGATGAGGAGGGAGGTAGTCTTCTCTGTCTGATGCAGGCCTACAATCAGGAACAAGTCCCAAAGGCAATGACCAGTAGAGCGAACAAACAAGTGGATTAGACTGGGGATTCCAGTCACAAGTGTCTAGCTTATATATGTTACAGGCACACGCACAGACCATGCTATACGTAAGAGGAACTACCATAAATAGACTAATGCAAGAAATAAGGCATGGGAAAAGGAAGAATGGAAGAAGCGGAGATTAATGGGGCTGTGTGAGAAGAGTGGAAATTAAAAGGGCGTGGATACCATGAGGTATGACGTCATTGGTTCTAGACCTAGTCATGTGCTGGTTCCCGCGGTCACATGCACAGATCACGTGACTGGAAAAGTAAAAGGATGAAGTCCGAAAATGTTTTGAAAATGTTCATATTATAACAGACTGTTACTTGGACGTCTTGTCTCCTCTTTACATGCTTTATACCACGTACCTCTCCAATCTAAATGTCGTCGCCATGGCCCACGTCCCTGCCGCTGATCCCACGTGCACTCATGTTGTGCATTTCATCCACCACAATGCCAAGGAGATCCAGTGCCGTCTCCTCATTGTACTCCACCAACTCGGCATGCTGACGTTCCTTCGGGACCTCCATTGATATCTCCTCGCCATCGCCACCCAGACCAAGCCTATCTCCGAGGAGCTCCACCAAGCCCTCAAAGAAGAACACGAGCGTATCGCTCACCACACCCAATCCACTGTTGTCCCTGCCAAAGTTGAATCACCTATCACCGCTCCCGGCCCACCTTCCGCTCCTACCCCATTGGCCAGTAACACCCCACTCTCTGCCAAAGAGACCCATATGATTGAGCGTGTTGAGGCCACCTGGACTGGCGCAGACGGCCACCTCCCTCTTCCCACTACACGCCCTCATGCCCACCAGACCTGCTATGAGTGTGGGCGCCTTGGGCACTTCAAGATTGATTGCCCCTTCCACCAGTGCTCCTCATGCCTTCGGTGGGCCCCAGGCCATATCCTCAACAGGTGCCCCCTTCGTCGTTGCACCCCATCTTCTCCTCCCCATCGTGTTCCCCTGCCATGCCAGATGTCTTCTGGCTCCTCTTCTTCCAAATCCTCCGGTTCCTCTGGGAACCCACGTCGTCCCTGTGGACCATGCCACACTTGTCATGTCCGACGATCCCCCTCCCCGCTCTATAAGTGGAGCTACTCAGACCAAGAAGACATCTTGGACAACACCACCTATGGTAACATCACCGGATCCCCGGTTGGTGGACCCGTCCTTTATTAGAAAGTTTTTTGTTGTCTTCATCGTAGCCTTGACCTTACTAAGGGGGTAATGTTACGACTTCTCTTTTCTTTCTTACACTTGCTACAACTACTCTCTCTCCTTGTACTACCAGCACCAGGCCCACACATTCTCCGTGTCCTCACGCATCCACTGGACTTCTTTCCTTTTCTCCGCCTTCGGCTTCCTCTACCTCTATACTGAAGGTACATTCCAATTGTCTCACGACTTCGTTGATTCTTCCCATGACAGTTGGACATGTGTTTCGCATGCTCCATGCACATGTCCATGCTTCCCTTCTTTCTTTGACCCGATTTGTTACAATACACAGGATATGTGCTTCTCCCAGTTCCATATGCATCATCTCATGGTTTATTCCGATCCCGCGATATTCTGCACCTGGCCCGTGCGCGTATCCAGGGGTATATAAACCCTTGCTTTAGTCTACGATTCCTTAGCTTAGACCTCCTTTGAGTTACCTTGTATCTCATCCTGCGCTAAGGCAATCTACACCTTTCTCTCCATCGTTCCTCTCTAAGTCTCTGGTCTACTTCCAAGTGACTGCTCTTGTTATTCCTTCTATAAGAAACCTTTGTCAGCCTACGGATCCTCACCCTAGTTGAATCCTTGCCTCTTGTCAGCCTACAAGCTCTTGCTCCAGCCGAACCCTTGTCTGCCTGTAAAACCCAGGCAACCACTGCATCGTCACCTTATCCGCGACTCCTTGTCCCCATACTAAGGAATCCCCTTGAGTACACCTCTTTGTGCACTTGTAGGAAAACCCCAAGTGCTAACTGTGTCATCGCTCCCCAAGCGACATCCTTGTCAGTGAAGGCTCCATTATGATAGCCTCCTGGCTGTCGTAACAGTTGTAGCTGCCACTTCGTGCACTCCAGTCAAACCATGCAACTGTCCCCCCTGTATCAGGGGTACTCCACTCTTCTCCAACCCTGGTTTCAGACACCTCGCTGCTTCACTCAACCGCCTTCCCGACTCTCTCTTTGAAATTCCAGAACCTGGCTCTGATCCCATTGTCAATGGTATTTTGGTTGACCAGGAGTTTGACCCCTAAGAAGGGGGTTATGAAACGACAATGCAATATGTCCCCTATTTTTTCCTTATCTTATCTTATCTCCCATCATCTTATCTAATCTTATCAAGATCATTCCAGAACATTCGATCCATGACATTATTATGACATCATCATGATATCATCTTACTTAATCCTCCAGAATGTTCTATTTCCCAGGCTTGCCCTAAAGCAAGCCAGTAGTATAAGTAGTCGCTTCACTCCATGTATAACTTTAGTTTCAGAATTCCATTTCTTTGAGTTGCATATCACACTTAGTGACACTTCTCTCTTTGTGGTCTTTTCAGGAGCCTGCAAGATCGTGGAATACTCTGTAGATCAACAGGTCCTCCTCAAGGCAAAAAATATCAAAACCGACTGACCTATAAAAAAGTTTGACGATAAGCGATACGGCCTCTTTAAGGTGAAGGCGAAGGTCAGAGTTGCAGTATACGGGTTAGAACTACCAAAGACCTAGAAAGGGATTCATCTGGTGTTCAACAAATCACTCCTTACCCCCTATGTCACCAGGCCCTATCTGTCCCAGGCCAAGTCGAAACCCCCACCTCCAGTCATCATCCAACAGGAGGAGGAGTATGAAGTAGAACAAATTGTGGACTCCTCACAGAAGTGAAACAAAACCAAGTACTTGGTGCACTGGAAGGGGTACCCCCAAGAAGAACATACTTGGGAACCCAAGTCCAACCTCACCCACGCCACCAAAAAGGTCGAAAGCTTCTATCGGAAACATGTTACAAACTAAGCCAAGACCGAGTGAGAAAGGAAGGGGATTGGATAGAGAGTAACGCGTGAAGAGAAAGGAAGAGAGAACTCGCGAAGTAATGAGGCGGTGGCCCAAGGGAACCTCTTGCTTAAGTTCGTACCAGGATTTGACTACCCGACGGTGGGACCAATGTCCGACGAAGATGAAACAATGGTGATGAGGTGAGTTGACACCAGTGGAGTCTAACCAGGGAGGTAGTCCACAGAGTAGGTCCCAAAGACGACTAGAATCGAACTAGCGATCCTAGTGCCAATGGGCCTGTATATATAAGATCGCTATAGTACATGGGAATACAAGTACATAAGGGGTAAAGGGCGTAGGGTATGACGTAGTGTGAGATAACCGAGGAGATAAGGGATACGTCATGGGAGTAAGTGGATATAAAAGGATAAAGGGAGAATGGAGATTAAAGAGGGGAGGCGGAGAAGCGTACCGCGTGTGATGGGTGCATTATAACGTCAGAGATAAGCGATAAGAGATAGGGAGTCCAGACCGAAGTCTGGACCGATGATGTCAGGGTCTATGAGATAAGGAAAGGGGTGAGAAGAAGTATCAGGTGATATCACGTGAGGGAGAAGAGCAGAAGTCATGTGATAGGAGTCTAGGGTCACCTGATAAAAGAGTGTGAGTGATCACGTGATTGCGGGAAAAGTCACGTGATGCGAAAAGAAAGGGGCAAAAGCAAGGAGTTATAACAAAACACCCAGAAGCTGTTCGAGCTGTTGTAGCAGCTGCTTTGTGCACTCCAGCCAAACCATGTAACTGTCCCCCTTGTACCCAAGGTGTCCTGCTCTTCTCCGATTCTGGTTTCAAATCCCTTGCCACCTCTCTCAATTGTCTTTCCGACTCCCTCTTCAAAATCCCCCTGCCTGGCTCTAGTCCTACCATCAATGGTATTTTGGTCAACCAGGAGTTCGACCCCTAAGAAGGGGGTTATGAAACAACACACAATAATTTTCCTCACCTTTCTCCTCATCTTATCTTATCTCTCATTATCTTATCTTATCTTATCTCTCATTATCTTATCTAATCTTATCAAGATCATTCCAGAACATTCAATCTATGACATCATCATGACATCACTATGATGTCATCTTACCTAATCTTCCAGAACATTCCATTTCCCAGGCTTGCCCTAAAGCAAGCCAGTAGTATAAATAGTCGATTTACTCCATGTATGTACCTTAGTTTTGGAATTCCATTTCTTTGGATCGAATATCACACTTAGTGACTCTTTCCTTTTCGTGGTCTTTTCAGTTCAAGTACTTCATCAGTGGCAAAAGATGCATTGGATGGGTGCAGCTCACCTTTTCACGAGTCGACTTGTGGCTGAGAAACATTGCCACCTTGGCAGCTGTGATAGGAAAGGCCAGTAGTGCGACCCGTGATGGATTGGCAGCAGCAATGTGGGACTGTTTGTGCTCAAACCAAAACTGGTAGTTCTGTACCTGACGCAGGTAGCTCTTCACTGTGCCCTTGCCTTCCATCTCCTTCCAGCTAATCCTCAGCTGGGCCTCCTATGTCTCTTGCTCGAGTAGCACCATCAAGCGCTGGGTGCATGGCGAGACAATGGTGGTGGTGACACCCTGATGGACCACTGGGTGGGGAATCAGTGAGACCAAAAGGGCCTGCACCACAGTTGGGGGATGCTCCCACTGGTCATCTGCAGCCACTTGCAGGCTGACAACTCAGAGTTCAGTGGCAGTGTTACGACGGCCGGGAGGCTATCGTAATGGGGCCTTCACGGAACAAGGATGTCGCTTAGAGGGCGACGGCGCAGTTAGCACTCAGGGGATTCCTAGAAGTGCACAAGGGAGTACTCAAGGGGATTCCTTAGTACGAAGGACGAAGGAGTGTTCAAGGGGATTCCTCAACACGGAACAAGGAGTCGTTGGTAAGATGACGACGCAGTAGCCTGAGGGTCTTCCTAGCAGGCGGGCAAGGGTTCGACTAGGGTAGATACCCGTAGGCCGATGAAGGTTCCTTTATGAAGGGAATACAAGGAGCGGTCACTTAATAGTAGACCGGAGACTTAGGACGACGAGTGAAGGATAAAGGCGTGGATTGCCTTAGCGCAGATCGAGATACAAGGGTAAATCGAAGGAGGTCTAAGCTAAGGAAATCGTATCGTAAAGGAGAGGTTTATATACCCCTGGATACGTGCACGGGCCAGGTGCGGGATCCCTCGGGATTGGGATAAACCGTGGGATAACGCGTATGGAGTCGGAAGAAGCGCGTATCCTGTGTTTCGTATGAAATCGGATCAAGGGAAGAAGAGAATCAAGGACACGTGTATGGAGCATGCGAAACACGTGTCCGACTATCGTGGAAACAGTCAACGAAGACAAGGGTCAAGGGGAATGTACCTCCGGTATGGAATAGGGGGAAGCTGGAGGCGGAGAAAGGGATGAGCTAGTGCACGAAGGATGCGTACACCAGGTGCTGGTAGTACAAGGATACTGAGTAAACGTGGCAAGTGTAAAAGAGAAAGAAAAGAAATAGAGAGTCGTAACAGGCAGCAGTCTCCGAGTCGCTCAGGACCACTGCTGCACATGTCCATGCTCGCTTTGCACTCATGTGATGTGAGTTCTGACAGGTTGGTGATGCTGCACAGCAAGCTGTGGGCATTGTGTACTACAAGCCACACTTGTTGGTTGAGCCAGTACTGGCACTGTGTGTGGAAGAAGGGCGAGGAAGAAGGAAGTCGCTGGCTTTTCAATTTCCGGCAGCCTCGCCAAGCTGAGGAAGGAATGTAAGCAACAGGGACTTACAAATCACAAGGAATGGATAGGGAGAAAGCAGCACACCTTGAGTGCGAGCAGCAGCTCATCCCACACATTGATTGGGAGAGACCAGAAGGACAAGGAACATGCCTGCCACCTTGTCACGAGCCTGAGGCAGTGGGCTGATGCCAGGTTGTGTCAACAAAACCCGAAGGCCTGAGCCTCCACAGTGACAGCGCAGAACGACTGGAAAGAATGGCAGGTGAGCAACAGACAGGATGGAAAGAAGGAAAAGAACAGAACATACCAACCACCAAAGTGCCTGATGCCTCTGGCCTTGCCAGTCTGGAAGGGGGCGACACGCAAAGCAGACCAAACAAAGTGAACGGAGTGTCTGGAGGGCAGATCAGTCCAATCATTTCATTGTCAGTGGAGGGTACAAATGGCAGGAACGAAGGGGGCGGAATATCTGGAGGGATATTCAGTCCGATCATTTCATTGAGGGCAGATGGCACAATCAGAGCCAACAAAGGGAGCAGAATGTCTGAGGCATTTGTTTCATTTGTTTCATTGCAGGCAAAGGGTGAGGATGAATGAAATGGAGGGAAAGGACAGTTCCGAAGGGCAAGGCACCCGAGCTGCAGCAGCATTGGCAAATGGGCAGACAGGCGAGAACAAAATGACCATCAAGCAGAGGGACCGCAATGAACAGAGACAGAGAGCATGCCTGCACTGCCACAGCGCCACCCTTGCCCCCCCTAGCAAGCACTGTCCCCGCATGCACGGAATCAGCTGAGTCAGCTGATCTGGGTTCACATCACTGCACCCTTGCCAGCTCCCATGCCAGCCCAAACACCATGTACTGGGGTGGTGACCTCACTTCGGGGTCAGCTGAGGTCACCAGAGGTCACCACCCATGTCACCGCTGAGTGGGGTGACTTCAGGTATCTCCCATATATAGCTCTAAGAAGCAGTCACTGCAATCGGCTATCCCTGACTCCCATAGTAGGGGAGGAAGGTTCTCTCAGCCCCAGGTTTCACCCCGCGGGAACATTTCACTAAATTTGATCATTTGATTACTTAAGCTTTTATACCAGTATCTGCTGCGTCAAACCCACTGTTCCCTCTGATTGGCGAGTATGTCTGGACTGGCGGTGCACTCACTGACACTGGACATTTGAAATCTCGAATTTGTGAGGTCATTATTCGAGTGTGATTTGTTGCAAGGACAGGATACCACCGGACGTGCACATATGGGAGTAATGGGATCCCTGACATGGATTGATCTCAACACAGCCTGATTGCACCTGCGTAATTGCCAACCTGCGTGCATGCACCCGGTTCCCGGTCTCATTCAAAGTCATACCTTGTTTGATCAATCTCTTGCACCAATTCTACAGCCTTGGTGAGGAACATCACACACTCATCATGATCATCTCAGGCCTTGCCAAGATCAGCATGCAGAAGAAGTCGAGGTTAGTCCCACGAGCACACATTTTGTCGAGGACATTACTGTGCATGCATGCCGCTCTTGCCAGCAACCCAGGGGATACTCGTGCCAATTGACTTTGAACTGTACATTATCTAACGAGTTTCTTCCCCGGTGTGTATTGTTTTCGTCTGCAGTAAATGGTCAGGCGCCCGCAAACAAACAGATTTTTGTGACTGACGAATGACCAACACGCCACAGTCTGAGCACAAGCATGAAGTGCCGAAGCGAGGTGGTGCTAGTTTCTCAAGATCTCATCATAGTTGTCCATTTTGTTATATGTACAATTGGAGTTAAACAAAAGTCAGACCTATCTGCTTGTACTAGAGTCGGGGGCTGGTGCCTTGGCGCCGCTACGATTATTAACTCTGTGACGGGATGCCAGTGTGTCGGCGTTCGCTTGTCGGGCATAAGGTAAAATTTCTCAGATAGTGGAGTATCGGGAATCAAATTGAAACCGACAAATCATGACGCATATTAGCACTCCGACTCACGTATTTCATTCCGCTCGCATTTTTCGAGGCTGCAGGTGGGTGGTCATTTCCACATTTGGCAATCAACCCCTTGCCGAGCTTCTGCTCGCCCCTGCGCATGACTCACAGTGACCTTGTAAATTGTAAATGTAACAAGGTAACTTGCACAGTCGGTCACTCACCAGTGCACCAGCAAACCTTCTTTCCTAGAGCCTGTGACAGTAGCGCACATCAGCGGCCGGGTCAGCTAACGGTGTCTCTGAATCGCAAAAAAGATGGATGATGGCCGATTTCCCAAGCTGATCGCCTTTGACTTGGAGTACGTGCGTCCAACCTACTCGCACGCATGTTCGACTCATAAGAGTCCAAGTTATACATTATGGGACTTTTGGATAGATGCCCATGTAGAGCCGCCGTTGAAGCAAGATTCCCTCACTGGGGTTGTCTATGATAGCGCCGACGAGCCTGCCAGAATAGAGTTCTACAAGGACGTCCCAGAGATCTTGCGTGGATTGAAGAGAAAACCAGAGGTCACCGTCGTAGCCGCATCGAGAACGTCTGCAACCAAACTGTGAGTCAGTTTCACAGGAGAAACGCTGACAATGATCTTGACGCGGGACTCAGTGCTCGCGAGGCTCTCCGACTTATCAAGATTCCCGCATCCTCCTCAGTTGGCAAAGATACCACCAGCGTCCTTGATGCTAATAGAGTCGAACCACTCCCTGCAACTCGTTTCTTTGATCACCTAGAAATATATCCCGGATCCAAGATTGCTCATTTCAAACAATTTCACAAAATCACCGGTATACCATATAGTGAGATGGTGAGGATGCTACTGTATCGAACTGCGTAAGCTCCTAACATGACAAACAGCTTTTCTTCGATGACGAAACGAGAAACGAAGAGGTGGAGAGCCAGCTCGGTATGTGA
>QFEM01000267.1:0-12822 GCA_003316205.1 Boletus bicolor
CTGTGGCTGAATTTGTAGTGTGTGATGACCAGGTGAGCATTGGTACTTGACGAAATACCACCAACTCTGACAGGAGATCTGGAACTCCAGAGCACAGAAGCTCCAGAGTTATGGACTACCAACTCTGGAGCATCACATTTCTTTTGGTATGACATTACTACATTGCTTACTGTGTTTCTCTTGGTTCTCTTTCCCTGATATTTATTGAGGTATGAGTATGCCTTCACCATACACTATATAAACCCTTTACTTCATACCCAAACACCTCAGTTGTTCTTGCGTGTTTTAGGCAACAGCTGAGGTGAGCTACTATTTACTTACTTGTACTTACTCCATAACTCATGTATTGTAGCTCTGGTCCGCTCTGGTTCTACTAGGTAATTGAATAGTTGTTCTCACCCATCTTAGGCAACAGCTGAGCTCTGGTCTGCTCCAGTTCTACTAGGTTTTACTAGCGTCAGACCTGCTCTGCCAAAACTCCGGACCTTTGGACCTCTGGAATTTGACAGTACTGTCATATCCCAAAAATCCCACAAGTCCAACTCTGTCATCTCCGATCCTTCATCCGCCAACTCTGGGCCTATCTCTACGATATTGCATCTCCAAGCCCCCAGAGTTTCTCTCCATCTCATATACCCTTTAAGGAACCATTTCCAATACTCTTGTTACACTCTGTTTACCCTTTACCCTTTCATCCCCATCCTCCCTGACTTACTGTAGTTATCCGTCGACCCTTTGGTTATATGTCTCTGTCTTAATACTTATCCTAGAAAATACTTGTACCCTAGAAAATACTCTTACCCCCCAGACTTTAGTTCTCTGCCTCCCGTCTCCCCTCTGTATATAAAGTCCCCCATCTAGACTTGTAACCTTGGTTTGAATATCATCTTAAACTTACTCCTCTCTCTTTGACCCTCTGTCTGAAAGTCTTGATGACTTCTCCAACTACCTCTGACTCAACTTTGCATTATCACCAACCCTTAGTCTCCCTCTGACCTACTCTGACCTCTCCATAAATCCAGGACAAGGACTCTGACAAGGGTGCACCACATATGGTGAAGCCAACATCCCAATTCCCTCAAACTAACTCCAGAGTTCTGGAGTTCATACTGGAGTTGACCTGGTCTTAACAGGTACAATATGTATAAGCAAATACTATACTTACCTTGGTTACAGAGTCTAGCCATGGTAAACAAACCCTTGTTTCAGAATTGTTTAGTAGCGATGTGTCCTAAGACAAAGTCTAATGATTTACCGTCCACTCATGATGTCACAACATATATTCACAACAGCTTCATCAAATGGATAGATTGTGTCAAGGATTGAGTTCAGGTAATCACTAATCACTTACAATTTGAGTATTTGCTTTATGCTAACCTCTTGATACCAGTGCATAACCACTGGTCGGATTTCAACTTCAATCGACCTGTGGTCAGTTAGCCAAACAAAGGCCTTGTTCATGGGTTTTACAGCACATTGGATCGAAGAAGACTTGAAATCCAGCAAACAGTGGGAGCTCCATGCTGAAGTCATTGCGTTTCACCCTGTCACAGGAAATTATTTGGGCGAAAACCTTGGTCGTTATTTCATCAAGTTGTGTAAGCGAGCTGGAATCATCACGAGTAAAGGCTTGAAGGTACACAAACACATTAGTTGGACTCATGGGTTGTCAGAGAGGGCTCTGATTGGCCCTGACTTAGCCTCTGAAAGCATTCTGGAACAGTCTCATTTGCCACCAACATTCAGGCAGAGTCTAAAATATCATGCCTGTACAGCATTCACAAGCATGTAGGTCTATGAGACTGCAGGCATCCAATCCTTTATCATCATTGATGGACCCACATATCAGCCACCCCCTACCTCCTCCACCTGTCACCAACCCAATAAGAGGCCATGGCCAAGGATCCAAAGGTGCACGTCAATAGTGCCAACTTCCCGACCCCACAGTCATTACACCACCCCCATCAGAGGCCTTGCTACATGAAAAATTCATGATACACTGGACTGCTGAGCAAACGGATGCTCTCGTCACCCACCTTAGATCTCATATGGCCAACTGCAACGTTCTTTTTTCTGAGAGCAAGGTGGAACATCCTGACAATTTGGAAAAGCCATCGGAGAAGAACAAGACTGTGATCTGTGTATTCCTTGCACAGTCTATTTTTAGCATGGATCTGGAATGGCAGGAGCGCTATGCAGCTATGCCTAAGAGATTTACAGTGTTGGTGACAAATTGCATTAGCTAGTGAGTACATTGATTCAACCTGGTACTTGTAGCTAATTCTATACAGCCTTCATAAGACATTTATCCAGCATTACTGGTCACTCCATCAGACAGGGCAAGGTGTCCAGCCTGGCGTGGGAGGGAATTGGCGGAGATAGATTGGGGGGTCGTGGAGATACTGGGGGAGCTCCGGAATGTGATGGCGTTGGTGAGCAAATGCCTTGATCACCAGAACGAGCTCTTGGAGGAGCTGGTGGAGCTGAAGCAGGAGGAGGTCTACTAGATGGAGTTGGAGTTGGAGTTGGAGGAGTTGGATGGGGAGAGCAAGATAGTGAGGGAGGTGACGGAGTTGGGAGCAGAGGCCAGTGAGGTGGACAAGGAGGATACGGAGATGGAGAAAGAGGATGCAGAGGGTGCGGAGGTTGAGAAAGAGGTATAGACAATGACATGCTATATAGATAACATATAATAAAAGAAATGCACAACAACGAGAGTTTGGAGTGAGGGTGGAGTGAGGTGGAGTAGGAGGAACGGAGCGGGAGGGGAGGACCTCATCCCCCTCTTCAAGCCAGACATCCCAGTGTCTGGCAAAGGAAATGGATGGGCCGGAGTAAAACGGAATGGGCACAAAGGACCGTTGACAGGTTTCCAGAGAGATTGGTACATGAAGCTGAGGCTCATGGATTCCAAAACAGGCCAGAGTACAAGAGTGTGCGGAGTTATGGAGGACAGGATGTATCAGAGGTAGGTCAGCTGGAGGAACTGGTCTGGAGGCTGTGGAGTCGATGTCAGAAGTATCGGCACTCATGCTAGAAGGAATGGGAGTAGGTACTGCCGCCCAAACGCTCAACAGAGCATATGGTGGACACGCTAGTGATTTCCTGAATCCAAAAGCAGCAGAGCCCAATGGAGGTGCGTAGCAACGCAGGTCGGAGTGATAACATCTGTTGGGAGGGGGTGGTCTTCTTCAACCCATGGAGAATAGATGAATCATCGTGGAGTCGGAGCTGAAAAGTCCAGAGCAGGAGAGTCTAAGGAGGTTGGGGAAGAGTGACAGAGGCAGCCATCGAGACTACATGTCCAGAGGTCGGAAATATGGGGTTGGGGGTCCGGAGAAGGAAGGGATGCATACATTAGGATTATGCAACTGGCCATGAATGCTTCATCAGCCACGGAGCAGGGTTGTTGGACTAGGGGTGGGGGAGCTTCGGACACTCCGTAGCTTTGTGATCAGAGAGGCCACAGAAGAAACAGAGGTGGAGGTCAAAGTGTCTCTGCTGTTCAACAGCGGAGAGCTTGCCATCCAGTCCTAGCACAGAGTCAGAGTCCTGGACGGGGGGAACCTCAGGGGAAGTGAGGTCAGACTCAAAGTTAGAGTCAGAGGGGTGGGAGTTGGAAACATCGGAGCTGGACTCAACAACATCAGAGATGGGGTCAGGGGTATCAGAGGTAGGGTCAAGGACATCGGAGGTGGACGTGGAGCAAACAGAAGTGCCAGAGAGTTCAGATGAGATTGAAGGAGCTCCAAAAGGGAGCAGGAGGGTGTTGGAAAGGGTGGTCTGACGAGCAAGCTCTGCTCTGCGTTCCCAATAGCGTGAGTTGATAGACTGCACCTGGTTCCGCATGTCAGAAAGGGTAAGGGGTTTACCAACATGAGAGATCTTGTTTTTGATGCGATCTGGAAGTCGGAGATAAAAGATGTGACAGAGTGTGCCATCTCCATAGCTCTGGAGTTGTGCAGCAAGGCGGTTGAATTCAACGATGTACTTGGTAATACGCTGGTTGGTACTCATGGAGAGGTGCTGTTAAGACCGGATCAACTCCGGTATGAACTCCGGAACTCTGGAGTTATGTATGAGGTGATGGGACTTCAGCTTTACCGTATGTGGTGTGCCCTTGTCCGAGTCCAGTGTCCCATATTTACGGAGGTGGTCAGAGGGTGAATGAGAGGTTACGAGTAACCTTAGTTTGACAGAGGTTGGGTCGGAGGCAAGCCATCAAGACTCAGAGATGACAGAGAGAGAGATGGAGGTGAGTCTAATACAATATTCAAACTGAGGTACAAGCCTTATCAGTAAGTACTTATATACGGCATACGAACGGGGATGGAGGAGTAAGTCCGAGGATCTGAGTATTTTTGGGGGTACAAGTATTTTCAAGGGGACAAGTATTTTCTAGGGTGAGTAATGAGATGGAAGAAACTGACCAAAGGGTCAACGGGTAACTACAACGGAGTCAGGGATAACGGGTAAGTCAGGGCATAGGGTAACATGGAGGTATGAGATATTGGAAATGTACTTTACAGGATAGATGAAACGGAGGGGCAACTCCGGGGGACCGGAGTTGCGATATAGACGAGATAGGTCTGGAGTGGGACTTGGACGAATTATGGGATATGACAGGTCAGCAGCACTTTATGGAGTGTCATCAAGACATGGAGGTGGGACAGAGTAAGGACAGAGTCAAGGGAGTATGGGGATGTACCATTAAGGCACAATGGATGAAAAGAAGGAAGCATGCAGCGGTAGTGCTGAGCTGGAGCTCAATCAGAGCACAAAGGAAGGCAGCGCCCTATTCAGAGTGCATAACGGAGTTTGGATTTAGGAGGAGCAGGAGGACTTGGGACATTCACTTGTGTGGTGACCTTCAAGGCCACAAAGAGACAGAGATGGAGGTTGAGACGACACTGTTGTTCAAGGGACCAGGTGCAGTCTATTGACTCATGTTATTGGGAATGTAGAGCAGAGCTTGCTTGTCAGACCACCCTTTCCAACACCCTCCCACTCCCTTCTAGAGCTCCTTTATTCTCGTCTGAATTCTCTGGCAATTCTGTTTGCTCCACATCCACCTCCAATGTCCTTGACCCTACCTCCAATACCCCTGACCCCATCTCCAATGTTGTTGAGTCCAGCTCCGATGTTTCCGACTCCCACTTCTGACTCTGACTTCAAGTCTGACCTCATTTCCTCCAAGGTTCCATCCATCCAAGACTCTGACTCTGTGTTAGAACCAGATGGCAAACTCTCCGCTGTTGAATGGCAGAGAGGCTTTGATCTCCACCTCTGTTTCTTCTATGGCCTCTCTGGTCACAAGGCTATGAAGTGTCTGAAGTTCCCTCACTCCTAGTCCAACACCTCCATTCCACAGCTGATGAAGCATTCATGGCCAGTCACATAATCCTAATGTACACATCCCTTCCTTCTCCAGACCTCCTAACCCCATATCTCCGACCTCCAGATATGTAGTCTCAATGGCTGCCTCTGTCACTCTTTCCCAACCCCCTTAGACTCTTCCGCTCTAGACTTTTCAGCTCCAACTCCACAATGATTTGCCTAGTCTCTGTGGGTAGAATCCACCCCCCCAACAAATGTAATCACTCCAACCCATGTTGCTATGCACCTCCATTGGGCTCCATTGCTTTTTGGATTCAGAAAATCACTAGCACATCCACCATATGCTCTGTTGAGCATTTGGACGGCAGTATCTACTCCCATTCCTTCTCACATGAGTGCCAATACTTCTGACGTCAACTCTGTAGCCTCCAGACCAGTTCCTCCAGCTGATCTATCTCTGATACATTTTGTTCTCTATAACTCCACACACTCTCGTATTTCAGCCTGTTTTGGGATCCATGAGTCTCAGCTTCATGTACCGATCTCTCTGGAAACCTGTCAATGGTCCTTTGTGCCCATTTTGTTTTTACTCTAGCCCATCTATTTCCTCTGCCAAACACTGGGACATCTGGCTTGAAGAGGGAGATGAGGACCTCCCCTCCTGCTCTGTTCCTCCTACTCTGCCTAACTCCGCCCTCACTCTAAACTCTCTTTACTGTGCATTTCCTTCTATTATGCTTTATCTGCATAGCACAACATCTTCTATATCTCTTTTTCAATCTCTGCACCCTTCACATCCTCTTTCTCCATCTCTGCATCCTCCTTTCCCACCTCACTGGCCTCTGCCCCTAACTCCGTCACCTCCCTTGCTATCTCACTCTCCCCATCTGACTCCTCTTCCTCTGACTCTGCCTCCATTTGGTAGACTTCCTCCTACTTCAGCTCCACCAGCTCCTCCAAAAGCTCATTCTGACAATCAAGGTGCTTGCTCACCAATGCCATCACATTCCAGAGCTCTCCCAGCATCTCCACAACCCCCTGACCTATCTCTGTCAACTCCCTCCCAGATCCTATCTCTGACAAGCCCTCCTCTGAAGGCCCCACCCTCGTTTTTTTCCTTGGAACTGGAACCTTCACCTCCATCCTCCACTTCTTCCACTCCGGTTTCTCTGCACCCAGCCTTTCACACTTTACCTTCATCTCCCAACACTCCACGCACAATGTTGACTTGCCTGGACCGAGCTCACACTTGAGCCTATGGTCATCACACCTCTTGCATATGGAAAGCTCCATGGCCTTCCCTTTTCCTTTGCTGGTGCTTTGCTGCGCTTGCACCACCTCCACCTATGACTCCATTAGCCTCTGGGTTATTCCAACAACTCCACACTCACCCACCTTTTGGCTGCTTCTTCAGCCTCCTTCAAACACTTGGCCTCAGCCTTGCACTTCTTGTCCTCATGTGTTTTCTCCTCCTCCATCTTCCTCCTCTCCTCCTCTGCCTTCCACCTCACCTCTGCCTCCTTCTTCACTTTTGCTCATCATCTCTGCTCAGTGAGCTTCACTGCACATACATTGTTGTTGTTGTCTTCATTCTCCACTAGGCAAGCATCAGACCAATTTGCGATATCCTCATTATCAGACATGGTGGTTTGAGATGGAGAAGCAATGGTAGGACTGCATTTCTCTTATAGGACTTCACCTTTGATTTTCCTCGAACTCCGCATTGTTCCTAAAGGCTCTCAGGGATTTGAGCCTAAGAGGGAGACACTGTCATATCCTGTAAATCCATGAGTCCACCTCTGACACCTCTGACATCTCTGGTGTCCTACTCACCAACTCTGGCTCACTTTCATGTGTATTGCAACTTCAAACCTCCAGAGTTTCTCTTCGACTCATGTACCCTTTAATAGACCATTTCCAATACTCTCATACTTTCTGTCTACCCTGTACCCTTTCATCTCCATCCTCCCTGACCCACTGTAGTTACCTGTTGACCCTTTGGTTACACGTCTCCGTCTTGTTACCTCCCCCCAAAAATACTTGTACCTCTGAAAATACTCTCACCCCCAGACTTTAGTACTCCGTCTCCCATTTTGCCTCCGTATATAAATCTTCATATCTAGTACTGTAGTTCAGCTAGATAATCAACTTAGACACTGGCTTATTCCTTCTCTAAATCATCTCCATCCCTCATAACCTCAGTTAATTGTATTGTTCACCTCTGAACCTTTGCTCTAAAATCCAAGGACCTGATCAACAGCAAGGGCACACCACATACAGTGAAGCCAACGTCCTTATTCCTACAAACTCTGGAGTTCTGGAGTTATGTCCGGAAATTGTTGGCATGGTCTTAACAGGGACGAGAATGTTTTGATTCTGTCCATAGTGCATTGTGATCACAATGGGGGTGTTGTTGAGGAGGAACTGATCAACCTTCCATAATGTTACAAACTAAGCCTAAACTGAGGAGAGATCTGAAGGAGGAAGGTGATGAGAGTAACAGAAGAGAAAGGAAAGAGAACTCACAAAGAAAGGAGGTGGCAGCATGAAACAGCAGTGGCCCAAGGAACCTCTTGCTTAGTCCATACTGGGATTTGCGACCCGATGATGGGAGATGACTCCGATGAATAAAACAATGGAAGAGAGGTGAGTTGAAACCAGCAGTGTCAAACCAGGGAGGTAGTCCACAGAGTAGGTCCTAAAGACAACTAGAATTGAACTAGTGATTCCAGCATCCAAGGGCCGTATATATAGTGGGGTAGTAGTACATGGGAAAGTAATACAGGAGTATAGGGGAAATGGACATAGGGTATGACATGCATGGGAATACCAAGGGGATAGAAGCAAGTCATGGAAAAAAACGAATATAAAAAGGTTAAGGGTAAATGGAGATTAAATAGAAGAAGCGGAAATGAATACCGTGACTGATGCATGAGGTATGACGTTAATGATAGGGGGTAGGAGATAAGGAGGACCGGACCAAAGTCTAGACCGATGATGTCATGGTCTACAGAGATAAGGTAGGGGAGAGATAAGATCAGGTGAGTATCATGTGACGAGAAGAGTGGAATGTCACATGATAGGAAAGGTAGGATTACCTGATGAAGGAGTGTAAGTGGTCACGTGATCGTGGGAGAAGTCATGTGATGTGGAAAAAGAGAGGAAAAAGCAAGGAGTTATAACACATGAGGGAGGTGCCTGCATGACCTAGTGGTCCCACTGGTCAATCAACCACTCATGTATGAGCTCAATGTTGATGATGTGGAGGTCGATGACCCTCGACACCTCTCTGTGCCTATGGCTAAGAAGTCAAGTTGAAACAGTGGTCAGGTAAAATAATCATTCAGTTCACAATATTTCTGTTGCCTCATTCACTGTGTGTCATGTGAGCACCTCTGAGTATTGCTGGTGACAGGAGATGTTGCCCAGTCATATCTCATCAAAAACATGTGCAAAGAACATCAGTAACATGAGAGCATGCTTCATTGACATTGCACTTGTCAGGCAGTCTGCCAGCCTCGGCCACACACCCATGGCATTGAATGGATGGTCTGGAACGAGCCATTCATTGGGGACCATGCTCAACCACACCTGTGTTACAATGATCCCAGGTGAGGAGTAATCGTAAGGCCCTTACAAACAAGAGTCATTGTGGAGAAAGCAATGACGTAGTATTGCTGAGGGGATTCCTAACAGCAAAGGGGGAACACGCTAGGGGATTCCTACATATAGGGCAAAGGGTTCGACTGAAGGGTTTTCCTAACAATTGACAAGGTGAGCACTCTAGGAATATCCTAAGTGTGAGATGAAGTAGACAAGGAGCAAGCAATCAGAAGATGCTTGGAGACTTAGAAAGCTTGAGTAAGAGGAAAGAGGCTTGGATTGCCTAGGATAGATGAGATACAAGAGTAGTACTCGAGGGATCTCAAGGGAGGTCTAAGCTAGGAAATCATATGGTAAAACTAGGGGTTTATATACATTCATGGAGTGCACACAGGCCAGATGCAGAACGACACGGAATGGGTAAAACCGTGGGGAGACACATATGGAATCGGGAGAAGCGCATACCCTTCTGTCGGAACAATAAGGGATCAGAACAATAGGAAGAACAATAGGCACATGTATGGAGCATGAGAAGCACATGCCTGTGTATCGTGAGAGAATCAACAAAGACGAGAGATAAAAGGAATGCACTGCTGGTATAGAGCAAGAAGAAGCCAGAGGTGAAGAATAGAAATGAAGTCCAAGGGATGGAACAGGACATGGATGATACATGGTCCTGGTGCTGGTAGTACAAGGAGGCTAAGTAGGTGTAACAAGTGAAGAAGGGAAAAGAGTAGTTGTAACAACCTGCTCCTCCATGCATGTGCCAATGCACATCATGCGGCCATGGTGGTCAAACAGAAGTTGAGTCGCCTTGCTATCAGGTCACAGCCTGTGGATGCCAGCGAACTGCATGTGAAGGCGCCAGGTGTGATTGACACGCTCATTGGGGAGGACTGCATCAAGACCATGATAATCACCAACATACATCACAAGGTTGAGGAAATGCGGGCTGACAGAAGGAGCAACATCAACGTTGGTGGTGTCGACTCTGTGTTCCTCATCAAGTTCAAGATGGTGGCAACTAGACAAGAGGTGGAGAGCACCCTTGGAGTCCTTGTTCTGCCAGAGGTGGCAAAGCTTGTCGAAGGAGATGGTCTAGATTGCCATGTCATAGAATTGCGTGACATGATCATCTCTGTTGAGCTGGGCATGGTCATATACAGCAGCTTCAACCTTGTGCTGTTGTGGGGTATCATGGGCAGCCAGCATGATGGAGACGTCCATCACGTCATACAGTACATCATGGTCATCATTGTTGATGACACCTTCACCATCAAATTTACCATTCCTTCAATTGTATGAGCAACGACTTAGCCAACATAGTGAAAACACACAGCATTATATCATACACATGTGAGAAGGACTCACCGAAGGAAGACCTCATCTTCACTGAATGAAGTGAGTGACAGATTGATGTCAGATATGCTATCACTGAGAGTAGCCAGACTGTTACTAGTAAGGCTGTCCAATACAGTGAGCACAAAAGCAGGAACATGAGGAGGGGGAGAGAGATTATTCTGAACACGGACTCATGGACAAGGAGAGAGACAGTAATGGTGACCTAGCCCTTGGCAAGGATGCATAAACAATCAGTATATAACCTAATTGAGATTGATTTGAGGAGAAATTATAAATCTGCAGAGACATGGTTGTAACATTATTTGCTTGGTAACCTTCCAGTGTTTCCACAAGCCATCTGAGTTCTGATTGGAGGATGGCTGATGAAAAAGAAAATTCAATGTACAGTCCCTCAGTGAGCTATTCCAAACTGAGTGTCCCAAACTGCTCAAAAACACAGCGTTTTCGTGTTTTTGGTTTGTAGATGCAGCCCATTCTACATCTGAGAGAGCATCAATTTATGTTGTTGTTTTCAATGGATTTAGCAGTCTTTCCCAGATCAGCCAAATGACTCTAAGCAACTCCAAAAAGAGTATATGTATCTGAACTTTCTAAATAGGGCACTATAATGTGTAGATAATAATAAAATGAGTATGCACAGAGGCGCATCCCTGGGTGCAGCATGTATGTACTAGCAGTGGTGGCATCTAAACAAAGTGTAGCCTAATGTAACCTATGGGTTATCCCCCAGAAATATGTATTGGTTATTGGTTATTGGTTACAAGATTACCACATAGGACAATCTGAAATGTATTGGAGTTGTGCCCAAGGAAGATGTGTTTTGGATCTTTGCATTGATGATGAATGCACCCTTGCAAACTTACTCTTCATCCAACACAGTTCAGATCATCAAGATTGATGCATCTTTGTTTGGCAGAGCGCTCAAAGCCATCAATCCCATGCTTATGAAGAAACTGTTCATGAGTCAGTTGACAGCTCCTGCAAGGATCACATGGCCATGGTGAGTCCTTTTTCATCATCAAAAGGTGTTATCTTGTGTAGTTCAGGTTTTCTACCCTGTTCATCAGCAGCCTTCCTGTAGACCACCCACACTGAGTGTGGAACATATTCCTACAGTAAGTTGTGCTTGCTCCTTTGAATTGTCACCATGACCGATGAGCCAATATTTAGGCATTCTGTGCTTATTCCATGTTGTTCTCATCATGATCAACTCCCCACACTATCTTCTACTCCAAGCAAACATGGAGGAAGCTGCCTTGACAAACCTCATTTGTCCACATGTCTACCTCTGGCATCTGCTGACCCTGGTGCAGATTCCGGAAGGTAAGTATTCTCAACTTTGTTGGTAAGCTGTAATGTCAGTGGTAACGCATGGTGACAGCAAGACCTGTGTGTACCATAGTAAAGCATAGGGTAAGGGAGTTGGCAGAAAAAGACGAACAACTAGTTGGTCTTTTTGCTATTGAAATATTGCTTGCCCTGTACAATTCCAATGATCAAGGTAGGCAAGTACATTCTCGGACTTGTGCTGCGGTCTGATGTTTTATGTTTTAGACCAACTAAACATTTGTGATGCACACATTCAAGCTAATCATGCCAGTGCCTTGGTCCACTTGACCCCCAACAGACATGACTCAGCTGATGGACAACATTGTGGTGTAGATCCTGGACAATAGATATTGCATTGTCTTTTTGGGCTCAGTAAGTGACATTCATCAGGATGTTTCTGATGAGATTTGACCACAACATCCTTCACATCAGACGCCGCAGAACTCAGTGAACCACAGAGAAAGCCCATTAGAGAACTAAAGAATGCCATTCAGGAGGGGAATTCTCGGGAGCATACCACTGCGATAATGACCCTTCTGAAGCTATGCAGGAGTGTGTCTATTTTGACAAATGAAAGACACAAGCTCATGGTTCATCAGTTGTGACCATCCACACTTATCTCCATGAGACCAACCTTTTGGACGTCTTCGTCAATCAGCTGCAACATAAGGACAGCACACTGCTTGCTGCATACATGTTGGCTACTTGTTTGAAACATGGTGAGTGGAACCATGTGTGGTAGCAATTGTGTAGCTGAGAATCACACTAGGCAACATCAAGGACTCCATCAAGGACAATGAACTCCTTCCAAAACACATCATTGGTATGCTATAATTGGACTATTTCGATGATGCTGTAGGCCCAATCGAAGGGTTTCAGATCTTTGGAGACTTTGTGTAACATGGTAATGAGCTACTCCAGTCATTATTGACAATCTAGCTCTACATACTGATTTATCTGAGCAGCCAACCCACATGAAAAGATCACACATTACAACATCATGGAGGTTTTAAACACAGTTGGAAAAGGGCAAGCTGAAGGAGATTCGGACAAGCTTGATCTGCTTGGACATCTTCCAGTCCTTTGGTACAGTAGCTCAAAAAACTGTGCGCATGTTTGGTCATTTTTCACTAAACGCATTATTCCCCAATAACCCCTAACCCTTACCCTAACATATAGGTGTATGAAATA